>JACXGM010030149.1:0-13420 GCA_016801145.1 Umbra pygmaea
AAGCTACAAGTGATTATATGCGACTGATTTTAATTGATCTCCTTTCATGCTAACTACAAACTTACCATGGCTTCTCTGCAATGACAATTTCCTCCAGACTAGCTCACGACAGATGCGCTGGCTGGCTGCACGCAGTTTTCACGTGATTTGCTATGGAATTGTAACACTAGAGGAAGTGGTTTCTCACCAAAAAAAGTATTGGCCATAATCGGTGAGCAAAAATGCCGATTAGTAATTATTTTGAAAACTCATAATCGGCCATTATTAATCGGCCATTCCGATTAATTAGCCGACCTCTACACTAAACATACACTAAACAGGCAACTTAAATTTAGCTTAAATAAGTAGTTTATAAAATCATTAAATTATGCCTGTTAAAACACACCCAAGTCATAAATATTGAGAAAGGGTCCTGAAAACACCTCTAATCATGTCCCACAGGGGATGACAACATAGGTCCAAAATGTTAGAATGATAGAATGAACAACCAATCAGCTATAGCATAAGCATAATTTCCACAAAAAACGCAAAGTTATGACGTTTTATCCGGTTCCTGAGACAGAACAACATATGTGTTTTATAAAATATCTCCGGTGTAGTTAGGTTAAAATTGGTGATCTTGCTCATTTTTAACATCTCTGTTTCATAAGGATTCTGAAAATGATGAAAACGGAGAGGGTAGCAGTACGCTTCAAATGCTTTTTTGTTTCGGAAGCGTGTCCCATGATTTATGAACAAGAATAGATGCTTGTACATAAAAATTGCATTTGTGAGCTTTGATTGTAATCAACATTGTATTTTCTATGAGGTGAAAAAAAGAATGTCATTGTTTATTAGGCACATAGCTCATATTATGCTGTATTATGTCATGGTCATTATAGATATTGTAAATTAGAGACATTTGCTAGATTTATGAATTTTTAAGCTTTGTAAACAAATAACACATGTATATATAACCTAAGAAATTAGGTTGTGAGCCGTGATTCTAATCAACATTCTATTTTATTTGAGGTGCAAAAATGGCCAGCTGAGTGTACAAGCTAACAGCTTTTGTTACTGGCTATGTACGTCACATTATGACTAATAATTATCTTGTTGCCTTAGCTATTGTGAAACTGAGACATTTGTTAAATTCCTTAGTTAAGCTTTGTAGAGATATAAAATGTGTATATATACCCAAATATTGCATTTGTGAGCTTTGATTCTAATCCACATCGTATTTTCTATGAGGCAAAAAAAGAACGTGATTTTTTACTAGCCACATAGCTCACATTATCACATTATGCCGTGTTATATTATGGTTGTTATAGCTATTGTAAAACTGAGACATTTGCTAGATTTCTGAATTTTTTTGCTTTGTAAAGATATAAGACATGTATTTATAACCTAAAACATGAGGTTGTGAGCTGTGTTTCTATTTGACATTCCATTTTATTTGAGGTGCAAAAACAGCCAGCTGAGTGTACAAGCAAATAGCTTTTGTTACTGGCTATGTACGTCACATTATGACTAATAATTATCTTGTTGCAAAACAGAGACATTTGCAAAATTCCTGTGTTTTTAAGCTTTGTAAATATATAAAACTTGCATATATCTGTCTCGAAACATAGGGTTGTTGAGGGAGAGAGGCTCAGGCAGACAGGTAGTTGTTCGAAGGGTTTTACTGAAGACTGGTCCAAGACATTTACAACAGCACACTAGCAATGCAGGAGACTCTATCAGCGAGTGCACAGCGGTATATAGTATCACTGCTATGCTCTTAGCGGCATAGAACGCTTAGAGGACTATAAAGAGTGTACGCAATTATCTCAAGCCAAACATCTCTCTTTTCACATACGTCAGTACATCTCCCGGACACACCAGTACACCTACCGTGACATTCTATTAATGAACTGCGCCCTCCTCTTATTCACCTGGACTGATATAGGGACCAACATTCCCAGCTGGATGTAATCTAATAATCAGGCTCAATCACTCCCTACCAGTATCAGGTGAAAGAGGGGAACTCGCTACACAGCACACCATATTACACACACAATATACTCATTATTTAACCATAAAACAAAAATACAGTACATGCACACTGGAATATAACTAAAATGGTTTGCACAAAGATATATAAATATATATATATATATATATATATATATATAATTATATACACACATATAAAGAGTCCAATCTCAGTCCATGTCTATTCCAGCCCATCCAGGGCTGGATGTGTCAATATCCTAAAGATTGCATTTGTGAGCTTAGATATTTATCTACTTTGTATTTTCTATGAGGCGAAAAAAGAATGTCAATGAGACATTTTCTAGAGTCTAAAAGAGGCAGTGATCTCAGAAGACCGGTGACAATGATCGCCAGAGCTGACATGCACCAGCAGGGGAAGCTCCAGGACGGGGAGATGTTACAATAAGACAGACATAATTTGTTTCCTTAACAGTAACCAAACACATACTTTTGTACATGTGTCTCAGTTCTTTCCAGATTGTGAGCTAGCATTAGGTTTCCTTCTGTAAATAATATTTCTAGCTTGCTGACCAAATGAATAGACAACATTTCTAAGGTGGCCTAAGACTACAGTCACTATGCAACGTTTTTAGAACAAAAGATCCAATCTTCTGTTGTCCAATTGTGCAAATTTTAGCCTGTTTCTTGTTCTTAGCTGACAGGAGTAATACCCGGGGCGGTCTTCTTATGCCGTAGCCCATCTGCTTTAAGGTTTGATGTTTTGTGCATTCACAGATGCTCTTCTGCATACCTTGGTTGTAAAACGTTTTTATTTATTTTATTTAACACTTATTGAACCAGGTGGGCACATTGAGAAAAATTTGTCATTTGAAAAGGTGACCTGGCCAAGTAAATATACTTGGCCAGGTATATAAAGATGGCTGCACAGTAATGTCTTTTATCAATGCCAGTTGAAATATCATTTTAGTTTTTTTTTGTTTTACCATTATTTTATTTCAGACCATGAATGTAACAGAGGTGCAGCCATGACCAGCTAGGAAAACCTGCATAGCAGAGTGTGTGTTGTGGAATACAAAGTTTGGTACTCTGTTTGTTAAACTAGCTTTCGAAGAATTTAGAGAGACAGTCCAGGATGGATATAGGTCAGGATGGATATAGGTCAGGATGGAAATAGGTCAGGATGGATATAGGTCAGGATGGATATAGGTCAGGATGGAAATAGGTCAGGATGGATATAGGTCAGGATGGATATAGGTCAGGATGGATATAGGTCAGGATGGATATAGGTCAGGATGGATATAGGTCAGGATGGATATAGGTCAGGATGGATATAGGTCAGGATGGATATAGGTCAGGATGGATATAGGTCAGGATGGATATAGGTCAGGATGGATATATGTCAGGATGGATATAGGTCAGGATGGATATATGTCAGGATGGATATAGCAATTAGGGTCGAAAGTCCCCCCCCCTTTGAAAAGAGAGATGACTGTGGATGTTTTCCAATCTTTAGGGATCTCTGAGGATATGAGAAAGAGGTTAAACAGGCTAGTAATGGGAGTAGCGATGATTGCTGCAGAGAGTTTTAGGAAGAATGGGTCCAGGTTATCCAACCCAGCTGATTTGTAACAGTCAAGCTTTTTCATTTTTTTTCACTGAAGTGTTTGAGAAAGCGTTTCACCATAATGAGTGGAGGTGGTTTGACTACTGACTCATTACGGACACATGCAATGATGCATTGATCACTGAGGTCCTGGCTGAAGACAGCAGGGGTGTATTTTGAGTACATGTTAATTAAGATAATATGAATAACTGTTCCCTTGCTAATGTTATTTAGGTTGTACCTGGTTGGTTTGTTGACAATTTGTGTGAGGTTAAGGGCATCCAATTTACATTGTACATTGGCATGAATGTTGAGCATGTCCCAGTTTAGATCACCAAATAATAGGAACAGAGGATAAGTGGGGAGCGATCAGTTCACATATGCCTCGTCTCCATTGTGAGGCCATCTAGGCTATACTAGGCGGTTCTAGGTAGGCTTCAAACTAGAGGTTGACCGATTTATCGGTGCGCAGATTAATCTGCAAATTTTTTGGCATTTTTACATAATCGGTATCGGCCAATATCAAGCCGATTAATAAACAGGTGCATCTGCGGGCAGCCTGGTCGCCAGGCCCTGGTGTTGGTGTTGTGGAACACGCTGCTCCTAGAGTGAATTACTAGCAGAGTGAGCAGACCTCATCCAGTGACTAAGGAAGGAGAAAACAGTAAGGATTAAAATTCTTATAAATCCTATTTAATGAAAAAACGTATGACATGTTAGTGCCAACTTTGAGAAAAAACCTGAATAGGCGACATGACGTTCGGCTACTTTGGATATTGATAGCTGTCATGTCACAATAATTAAGCTAGAATTTTGCAATCACAGACAGTGGTACTGAGACTTTTATTATTTGTTCCATTTGTGTGTCTTTTTTGAGAGGATTGTCAACTCAATGTAGAGAAAGAAGTTGTAGTTAAGAGACCACACTGCACCATAGGCTAGTGAAGGACTGGCTTTGATTTGCTAGCTTCGTTGCTAGGGTTGGCAACAGTCTATGGTTAGTACAAACTAGACCCGCTGATAATATGGCACCTGTGCCTTAACTACCCTTATAAAACGGGTCCGGTGATATCTGCAATTTTATTGGCAAAAATTGCATTCCAACGGTATGTTTTATTAAGTTAAGTTTTATTAATTATAGCCTGGTAATGACAGCACCTGCATAATACATGGAAGTCCGTTTTCATAACGTTTCGTTTCCAGACAAGATTGCACAATGTGGCTTTTGATGGATGTATATAAATGTCCAGAAACAAAACTCAAAGAAACGCGCTTGCAATCGAAAAACTGCACAGATGTTGGCTAACTATAGTGTCGTCAGTACAGTAGCTATAGCAGGCTGATTGATGTTGACAGTAAGGTCTGTACTATCACCTAAACATTTGAATAGCATAACAAATGCATCACAAAAAAAACTGGCTAACGTTTTATAAGCGCATTAACACACTCCAGACTGTGCGTTGCCAGGGAATAACCACCTCCGCAGTGTGCGGCTTTCAGCCTCGTGGCTTTCTACACTGCTGAGGTGTGCGGTTATTCCCTGGCAATGCACAGTCTGTTGTGTGTTAATGCTTACGTATCTACCGGACCGAATAGCAACGCGGATTTCGTGCCTCAATTCGGCACCACTAATATGCCTGCGTTGCTCTCTGATGCTCCAAAAACGAATGTTAGAATAACAGAAACATCGCAGCATGTGACACTAGTTAACATTACACTCGTCAGCAGTTAACGTTAGCCTTGGTAAGTTTGTAGCTAGTAAAGGGGATACATTAAAATCAGTCGCATATAATTACTTGTTAGCTTCACATGGTTAATATTAGTCTAGAATAGTGGGTAGAGGTTCACTGCTTTCATTCCGACAGAACCCATTTTTCTATCAGCCAAAACTTTTATCTGTTCTGTTTTCCTCAAGGCCAGTGCTCGAAGTGGGGCGGTACTCACCGGTACGCAGGACCGGCACCTCTACATTTTACTCTTAAGCGTACCTGCACTTTTTCTTGCGTACCGATGCATCTCGCATGTAGGCGGTACGCAACCACTGACAGAGAAAGCGACAGTGTCAGAGATTTATAATGATCCGAACGTTACATTAACTACACTACCCAGAGGGCACTACGTGACTTACTTCAGATCTCTTGACGAATCACGTAAATGCAAGCAGTCAGCCCACCCTATCAGAAGTTTGCTTCTCCACGGACGCTAGTTAGAAAATGCTGTCGCCTGACCGTAACATATTTTTCACTGCTGAAAATCTAGAAACTAAAAAGAAATGTGTCTTTTAAGTCGTTATGCTAGCCTGGCTTTAGAAAGGTACTTAAAGAACGCGTGTGCCAGAGCCATACACGTCAACAGAGGTCCAAGTCGAACCACAATCATCATGTACGTTTCATGAGCATTCACTACACCGTCTCTTGACGTTCTAAAATGTACATGCTTGGTCCCGTCGGAAAGAGGAAGATCAGATGAAAGGAATGAATGGCGTCTCATCCCTGTGGGTTAAACACAGCCGGAGCTATGACACCTCAAAGTCGGTAATGTTGTAGACACTTTTTTTACTGAACACGTTACAGACAAGTAAAAAATAGCTGGGGTTTCAAAAACGTATAGAAATATTGTAAGAAATGGGTGCAGCATTTTGATGTTGACTTGTTTGAATGGCCTCCAAACTTTGCACACCAGTCCAGCAGCCCTGGGGGCTTGACAATATGCATTAAAAATTCTTATTTGTCATGGTTTACATGCTTTTACACAAAAAACAAAATGTACATATGTTCTTTTATTGGGATACATATTAAATAAAACATAAAATTATATGATCCAGGATGTTGGATTTCATTAATCAATGTTGTAGCCATGGGTCTGCCGAGTCCAAAACCATAAGTCAATGGGTCAAAGTATGACCTTTCCAGAGGCCAGGCGGACCTAAAACCCCTTAGATCTTGAAGGTTGATGTGAGTGGAACTGCTAGCATTAATGAGGAGTCTGCAGCCACCAACCTTAATGTTACCTTAGTCAATGACAGCGATGTCATCAATAACGTGAGTAACGAAACACATGCTTGGCCTGACTGTTTGTCAAGGGACACACACATGACTTGTTTAAATAAATACATTTATCTTGTTATAAATAACAATAAATTGTTGTTGTACCAGCAATATCTCAACGTTTTGTTTTTCACTGTAGAAATTAAATGTCATTAAGATTTGCCAATGCAAGAGAGTACCGACACCTTTTTTTTCCCACTTCAAGCACTGCTCAAGGCTTTCAGGAAAAAACGACCTGTTTAAAAAAAAACTGCTGCACTAGCTATATTGCGTTGCATATGATGAATAAGGGGGATTTAAAATGAATCAGCCAACATCAAAATTGGGCACTGGGACCAAACGAGTGCTGATTTAATTAATATGTCTATTCAACAATGCACAGTCATTGCGCAACATGTAACTTTTCAAAATACGATGCCTATTCAAAACGATACACAGAATACTTTTTTTTACTTCCACATTTAATCAAAAGGCATTCATTTTAGCAGGGAATATACATCGCTAGTGTTGTCAAACGTGCTTTTCAAAATAGCCTATTTCTGATGTCGAGTCAGACGGTGGCGAAAAGAGAAGAATATTAGGCTATTCCAATTCCTTGCGCAAGAAAACAATTCTGTAGTTAAAGACGAAATCCCATGTTTCTCAGTTAATGCTTTTGTTATACTTATATTCTTTGTCATATTTGTGTATTTATTTTGAAACCAGATATTTTTAAGTGCTTCTGGAAATTGTCATATCTGTACTCCCGTTGTGCACCACCAAATATGATTGGTTAATAAAAGGACAACTATCAAAATGCACAGATTAAATGTTTTTTGAGACAAATCCCAAGGGTTTGTTTTACAAAACAGATTTAATAGGCGAAGTTGTATCAAATACAAATCTTACTATGTCTACTATGTGTTTTGCCATTTGTTTGGCATTATGTTAGAAATAATTAGATATTTATTTGAGATTTGAAAATATTTTGTTTATTATATTAAGAATTAGCCTATATTAAACGTTTGTTGTTTCAGTATTTTTTAAATGTCATTATTTCCCCACAAAAAATAATAATTGGTCAATTAATCGGTATCGGCTTTATTGGTTTTCCAATAATCGTTATCGGTATCGGCCTTGAAAAATCATAATCCGTCGCCCTCTACTTCAAACCAGGCGTGGGGGTTGGTATGTCTCCACTGCCTTCAGTGGAAAGTGGGCTCTGATGTCTTTCGCGGGAAAAACATTCCTATGACGTTTTTTACGATTTAAGACGGTGTCAGAAGTTGACGCGCATCCAGAGCAACCTGTGACTGCCGACCATGAAGCACTGTAGTAAAACAATCACGTAGAGCCAGAAGGGTGCATTTACAAAATGCAAGACGTAGTTGATTTCGAGTCGCTTACATTTTCTGTTTTTGGTTTGTGTTTACTTTTTAAACTTCTCGTGAAGTCCAGGCAAAAAGTATTAAATAGGAATCGCAGAGAAAGACTGATCCTGCAATGCTGGCTGCTCAGGCAATGCATGCAAAGACGTTCCGTTAATTATTGCTTTCCGTAATAACTACCTACACGTTTGTACTTTAAATATGGCGCCAGTTGAAACCACACACCAAAACACTAGTGTGACATCACGTCTATGTTTTCACCTAGACCAATCAGCGATTTTGCCGAACTGGAACCACGGATAAGACCGCCCAACGGTGCTGCCGGCACAAGCTTCCAAACGAGGCTGCCAGCCTGCTAAAAAATTGCGAAAAGTTTGAGTTCCAGAATTCAGATGGGTAATGGAGATACATCTATAACCAGGCAGAACAGTGAATTTCACGGTTCTACATGGTAATGGAGACAAGGCATTAGGGTATCTAGGAAGCAGCGAGACCGTGAAAGGTGAACCGTGATATAGCGAGGGTTCCCTGTATGTCTAATGGTTTCATACCTTTTTCAAGGCATTGCACTATTTGATGCCTTTCCGCAGCCGAGAGATCCTTTTTCTTTCCAATATTGCTTGAAATCTATGGCCTGCTTAATAATGTGGAACGTCTTGCTTGAGTAGTTTTCCTTTATTTGGGCTCACCTGGCTAAATATAACAGGTGTCTGAGATTTATTTCAGTGAATCAAAGAGCCCGGAGACACAATACCATCCAAGAATTTGATTGAAAAACAAATTATTTAATGTTTATCACATTTAATTCCAATTTGCATAATAATTTGGAATGTGATGTATATTGACATATTTTGTAAAAACAAATATATTTTTATATGCGCGAGGTATGAATCTTGATATTCAGTTCTTTCCATAGATTTTCAATGGAATTTAAGTCAGGTGATTGGCTGGGCCATTCTCGCAGCTTTATTTTCTTTCTTTTAAACCAATTAAGAGTATCCTTGGCTGTTTATTTGGGATCAATGTCTTGCTGAAATGTCCACCCTCGTTTCATCTTGATCATCCTGGTAGATGTCAGCAGATTTTTTTCAAGAATGTCTTGGTAAATTTTGCCATTCAACCTTCCTTCCATTATGTAAAGTTTTTTCAGTACCATTTGCTGAAAAGCAGGCCCATACCATGATGTTCCCACCTCCAAACTTCACTGTTTGTATGGTGTTTTTACGGTGATGTGCAGTGCCATTACTCCTCCAAACATGGTGTGTATTATGGCATCCAAACAGTTAAATGTTGCTCTCATCTGACCACACAATATTCTCCCAGTATTTCACTGGCTTTTCCAAGAGTTGTGCAGTAAACTCTAAATGAGCTTCAACATGCTTTTTTTTCCAGCAATGCAGCCTTGCGTGGTGAGCGTGCATACAGGCCATGGCGGTGGAGTGCATTACTTACTGTTGCTAATTGAAGGTCTTTTTGAAGCTCTCCACAAATGGTCCTTGGCTCTTGGACAATTCTTCTGATTATTCTTTTCACTCCTCTGTCAGAAATCTTGCAAGGAGGACCTGGTCGAGGCAAATTTATGCTGTAATGATTGTCTTTTCCCATATTATGGCCCCAACAGTGCTCACTGGTACATTCAGAAGCTTAGAAATGTGCCTATAACCAACGCCATCATTATGTTTTGTTACAATTAGGTTGCAAAGGTCTTGAGACAGCTCTTTGCTTTTACCCATCATGAGATGTGTTTTGTGTGACACCATGTCAATGCAACCTTTTTGTAGGCCATCAGTTGGGACTAAACCAACTGATATTAATTTGCACTGACAGGGGGCTGGATTGCTTTTTAATTACTGATGGTTTACAGCTGTTGTCTTGGCTTTCCATGCCTTTTTGCACCTCCCTTTCTTCATGTGTTTAATACACTTTTCCCTGTGTCATTTCACATTATTACACATAACTTAATTTCTGAACTTATTTGTTTTGGTTTCTTTGTATGTATGGATTACTTAAGTTGTTACCAACATCTGGTGAACAATTGTGACGTATTCAATACTTTTTTTACCTGCTGTACACGAAGAACAGAGCATGCACACTGACTGGAAACAGGAGTACAATCTTTGCCAAGACACTCAAAATTGAGCTCAGGTTCATCCTGTTTCCACTGATCATCCTTGAGATGTTTCCACAACCTGATTGGAGTCCACCTGTGGTTAATCCAGTTGATTGGACATGATTTGGAAAGGCACATATAAGGTCCCACAGTAAACAGTGCATGTCATAGCAATTGTCTGTAGACAGGATTATATCGAGGCACAGATCTGGGGGTACAGAGAAATATCTGCAGGATTGAAGGTCCCAATGAGCACAGTGGCCTACATCATCCGTAAATGCAAGAAGTTTGGAACAACCAGGACTCTTCCTAGAGCTGGCTGCCCAGCCAAACTGAGCAATCAAGGGAGAAGTCATGGACGAGACCAAGAACCTGATGGTTACTCTGACAGAGCTCCAGTGTTTCTCTGTGGAGAGAGGAGAACCTTCTAGAAGAACAACCATCTCTGCAGCACTCCACCAATCAGGCCTATATGATAGAGTGGCCAGACGGAAGCCACTCCTCAGTAAAAGGCACATGAGAGCCTGTCTGGAGTTTGCCAAAAGGCACCTGAAGGACTCTCAGACCTTGAGAAACAAAATTATCTGTTCTGATAAAAAAAGTTTGAACTCTATGGCCTGAATGGCAAGTTTCATGTCTGGAGGAAAGCACCTCATCACCTGGCCAATACCATCCCTAGAGTGAAGCATGGTGGTGGCTGCATCATGCTGTGGGCATGTTTTTCAGACCTGGGAGACTAGTCAGGATTGAGGGAAAGGTGAATGCAGCAATGTACAGAGACATCCTTTCTGAATGGGGCGAAGGTTCATCTAACAGGACAACGATCCTAAGCACACAGCCAAGATAACAAAGGAGTGGCTACAGGACAACTGTGTGAATGTCCTTGAGTGGCCCAGGTCATTATGTTGGCCAGGCGGGAGGTATGTCGAGCTCATTGCTGTGTTGTTAGCTAAGAATGTTATTATTAGCTCAGCTAACAATGAGGTTAACAACGTGGTAAATTTTGAGTTACTTTTGACTTTCTATCAGCTCGAACCAGTCTGGCCATTCTCCTCCGACCTCTGCCATCAACAAGGTATTTCCACTCTGAGAACTGCCACTCACTGGCTATATTCTCTGTAAACCCTACAGATGGTTGTGCCGAAAAATCCCAGTTAATTAGCACTTTCTGAAATACTCAAACTTGCCTGTCTGGCAACAACAACCATGCCATTTTCAGAGTCACTTAAAACAACTTTATTGCCCATCTTGATGTTTGGTTTGAACTTTAACAGAACGTCTTGACCATGCTTATATGTCTAAATGCTGCCTAGTGATTAGCTGATTAGATATTTGTGTTAACAAGCAGTTGAACTGGGGTTCCTAATGAAGTGGCTAGTGAGTGTAGATATATACAGTGTCAAGAAGAAAAATGTGAACCCTTTGGAATAAGTTGGATCTCATCTTCAATTAAGTCACAACAACAAAAAAGTTTACTTAAAGAAATAACACACAATCACTGAATTTTTCTTTTTTATTATGAATACATGATTTAAACGTTCACAGTGCAGATTGGAATATTGTATGTCAACGAGGCTAATGACTTATTCAAAAACGAATTGGAGTCAGGAGGCCAATCAATGAGTCGAGATTGGAGGGTTGTTAGAGTTGAACTACCCTATGAAAAACTGTCACAAATGTTAGGTTTCTTATGCACAAGAAGCATTGACTGAAGTGAACCATGCCTTGAACAAGAGAGATCTCAGATGACCTAACATTAAGAATTTTTGACTTGCGTAATGCTGGAAAGGGTTACATAAGTATCTCTAACAGCTGATGTTCATCAGTTTATGATAAGACAAATTAAATATTAATGGAAGAAAATAGCACCTGGACGTTCCACAGTGCTATTGGCAACATTTTCGGTGGTTAGACACCAATGTTTAAATGTTTGGAAGGTACACACAACACTACAGTGTCTGTAGAAAAAATAACACAGCACACCAACGTCAAAATCTTATCCCAACTGAAAAGTAGAGGCAGGAGGCATGATGGTTTCTTTAACGTTGTTGGATAATATAAGGCCATCCACCAGCCATTTGAAGCTCAACAGAAGCTGGATGATGCAACAAGGCAATTACACCGTGACAGTGCCCCCTCCTTGAGTGAGTAGGGTCGAAGACTCCTGGGTCCACTTGGCCCATTCCGTGTTTTGTGTACTGTTTACTCTGACATCTCATTAAATTCATTAACTATCATGTTGTTCCCATTTGTTTTGATTTTCACAGCCTGTTCCAGTTCACTCGTTATAGTCTTAACCAATTGATCACCTTCTCGCACCATTAATCAATCCCCCATGGCTGTTTCAGTTAGTCTCATTAGCACTGTTTTTAGTCCCTGTGTGTTTAGTCAGGGTTGGTTCATTGTCTGTTTGTAATTACATGTTGTCTGTGTAAAGTATAGCCCTGTTGTTTCTATATAAGCTGTTCAATTGAAGAAGTGGATAAATGTATTTTACAGTTTTGTCTTATTGCAGCTCCTTTATTTTTTAACAATATTTTCTGTATTAAATCACTGTTTCATATCTTAACCATTTGCATTAATCTCTGTATCTCCTTGCACCTCTGTGCAATAGTGACCCAAAGCACAAAAGTAAAATCAAAAACAGAATTACTTCAACAGAAGAAGATACACCTTTAGGCATATAAAAAATGAACCTGACTGAGATGATGGTGGCATGACCTGGAAAGCAGATCACACCAGACATCTCAAAACTAATGCTGAACTGAAACAGTTTTGTAAAGAGGAATGATCTAAAATTCCTCCTTAGCCTTGTGCAGGTCTGAGCTGTAAATGGTTACAGTTATTGCTGCCAAGCTAACATATGGTCAACCAGTAAATACATTCAAAAATGGACTTTTCATTTTTCGTTTTTTAGTTTAAGCAGACTGCTAGTCTATTGTGGAGAACAAAATACCAGATAATTCCAAAAACACCTACTTTTTCTTGCCACTCTTGAAATGAAGCAGGATGGAAAGAATGAAGAATTGAGCAAAATATACTGCTCAAATAACATAAGAGGACACAGAAACCACACATGAATTAAATATATAGAAGATCAATATCTTTAGTGTACATTGTGTAATGAGAGTCGGTAGACTCTGAAGGAGACGGACGTGTCCTTGCTCTGCTCCGCTCTGCTCTGCTTGCAATCTGTTCTATCTCTGCTTTTTCTTTAGTGTTCTTTTTCTTTTCCTTTCCCAAAACTATTCTTTAGACTTTTTGATATTTTTTTTATACACCTTATGGACAGAGGCTGTTTATACATCTACCCGGAATA
>JACXGM010030150.1:0-13396 GCA_016801145.1 Umbra pygmaea
CGCGCCAGGTGTCGCTCCTTAGGTGGGGGGTTATGTCACAATGTCCATAGTCTTTGTGCCTGTTCTGTGTCACTTCAGGGTGGTTTCTCCCTTATTTGTTTTGTTTTCCCGCTCTTTGTGTCACATGATCCCATCACATGTTTTTGTCAGCCTATCAGTTCTGTTGTTTAGTCCACACCTGCACCTCCTTCCCTCGTTAATATGGTATTTAGTTCTGAGTGTTTGTGAGTCCTGTGTGGTTCTTTGTTCTTGTCAAGTTCCTTCCCAGTGTGTGAATAAAATACATGTTCTGTGAAGACGCGCCTGCCTCCCCATTCTATATGAACCGTGACAAAATGGTGTTGCGTGCATTCCCTTCGTCTCCCATGACAGATTACAACACATATAGTGCCCTGGTCTGTGTGTGCAAGTTAATGAAATATGGCTGGGTCCGAAATCTATTATTTAAGCAAGTTAATTGTGCCACATTTTCCATATCTAACAGTCCTGCTATCATTTGTATAGCTTGTAAAGTTGTCTTATACGTTTATACAAACCTGTCGCCTTTGGACATTCTTTGACATGGTGAAAACTGATGCGGTATAGACTGGTGTGGTGTCTGTGTACGAGCTCGTGCATCGGCACTCAATTGTTTTTCCTTAAGGCCCCGGATGTCTGTCCCAGTAAAAATCTGAATTAGAATTTTTATAGCGATCTGAATTTCTGAACTGAATTTGAAATGTGAGAACTGAATGTTAAAGTATATGTATTTGAATTTTCAGTGCAACTGAATTCAAATTCAAAATATTACATTCAGTTTCAACTTTATTGTAATTCAGTTTTAAACTAATAAAATTTAATTTCAAATTGTGCTATTCAGATTCAGTTTTTAAATTCAATTATTCAAGTTAAACAATACAAATTCAGTTTGTGGTGCCACAAATTTCTGCCCATAGTGAGGAAGTACAACTGAGTCAGAGGAGTTTGAGTGGGATTTATGCTTTTATTGTAATCTTTGACATTGGTAGAATGACTACCTTGGGAATAGCAAATAACAGAGTGGAATGTAGACTAGCCTGCTCTTTCTATATTGTTTAGAGACACCGTCACACACACAAAACAAAAATGAATTTTTACACACACATGTGACGTATACAGTAAAATACGTATTGTAGGTATTGTTTGAGCCATAGAAATTAAATCTATAGAAGCCTTATTAAACTGTTATGCTTGGTCATTCGATTAGTACACCAAAAAATGGCAGCTGTCGTTAGTTGTCACGGTAACAACATGCAAATCGGTTTAGTGCGGAAGTAGGCCGCTAGGTCTTTGCAATGGAATGGTACACGTAAAAATGGCTGCCGCTTTGACCATTCTTTGCATTGGAATGGCAATTCTAAACATTCAATTTCTACGGTTTGAGCCCATGAATCCACCATACAATTCAAAAACCTTGAAAACATCCGAGGGTCCAGACTACTCCCCGACTTTGCCCGTGACTGCTGAAACAGAGCTAACAGCTTTGCCCTTGACTTGCGCAGGCCTGCCATTTAAAGGCCACATGCTGTCAGCCTGTGAACGTGGCCCAGAATCCCGAATATCAGTGATACCCTGGGCTTTTCAGGCATAACAGGAGGGCTTGTCAGCTAAGACGAGCTCCATGCCGTGTTCAATATCCCGAGCGTCATTCCAGAAAGATTCCCTCCCTGTGGCCTTCAAACGGAGCACTAGACAAACTCGGGACACACCAACATTAAACCAACATCCCCTTGTGGACTTGGCAACTTAGTATGCCTTGGTTTTAGATCTGATTTAGGACGTGTGTTTCACACTAACCCAAATATACAGTACACACAGCTCATTTTGTAACATGTATAGACTTAGCGTATTTGTCATCTGGCGCAATAGACAACAGTAGTCCTTTCATTCTCTAACCATATCGCTCTGGGCTTCGCCTTTTGATGTTCACCACCCTACCTCATTGATCAATCTCCAACATGCACCCACACGCACACACTCACACACAACACACACACACACCACAAACACAAACAAACCATTTATCCCCAAATGACATTTCAGTTTGTTTGAATTCTTTGCCTCAATATCCCCCCGGTTGTCTTTGAGGGTGCGATGGTTTTCATGATCTTTTTTCTTCATTCCTGACAAAGGAATTTGTTTTTCATTTTCAAAGCCTTTGAGTTTCTGAACATGCATCTGCAGTTAGACAAAGCTCCTGGAGGTAAAATCAATGTAATTGTTACTTGGCAATCTCAGTCCCAATTGTGATACCAATCTGGTAATTTTCATTCTCCTTAACCCACAATGCATTGCAGATTGTGGCAACAAAGCTTAAAACTAGGTCCAAAATTGCACCGATTTCCTGATATAGTGCACTTGTTTTGTTTTGGGCACCATTTCTTTAGTAGTACAAAATATCAAGGGCATTATGAAACACTATTTGGGCCACACAATCAGTGAGGGCTTCAAACAAAAGCACTCCAAATGTAGAACCTCCCCTAGCAACTGTGTGTGTGAGTGTGAGTGTGTGAGCGTGCACGTTGCAAGGTGTTTTGATCTCCTAGCGGGGGAGAATGACACAAAAGGCTTTTAAACGTCTGACATCACGATGCATATTGCCATTGTTGCATAAATGACATCACTTTTATGTCCACACGGATTTGAGGCCATTTTAAATTCATCAAGGTGCTTTACTGGAGTTTCAGGGACATCGTTGTTGAGGTATTTGAAGTTCAAACATCAAACAATCAAAATTAAACATTCAGGTTATGAGGTGGCGAGGAGGGGCCTGCCAGTTTGGAGAGGGTGAATAGCTGTCACCATTAGATACCTCATTAAACTGCCACCCAGACAAACACGGAGGTGAGCTTTGAGAACAGGTTTTATCAGTCTTGGCTTCATTTATTATTATAATTTTTTTTATTTAACCAGGTAAGTTGACTAAGAACAATATCTTATTTACAGCAACGACCTGGGAGCAATTTGGGTAAAGTGTCTTGCCCAAGGACACAACGACATTTGGCTCAGTCGGGAATCGAACTGGCAACCTTCTGACTACAAGTCTGACTCCCTACCCACTGAGCCATCTGTGCCCCTTCATCAGACTTAGCAGGCGGTAACAGCAGATGCGGGGCGCTATTCGGCATTTGTTCCGGTACACAGGACATCCAGATATTTTAAGTCCAGCAACTAGGAGCAACATTTATTTATTTTCCCAATTCCCTCTCTTAACCTGCCTTGTTGATAGCTCCGCAACTCCTTGTAGGGATCTGTAGGATGGTGAGGGGCGCGCACATGGTTCACACCTTGTTGCCCGAGTTGCCGATTCTTTTCGCACTATTCACCCAACACGGAAGTCTTTAGTCGGATCATGCACAAGATGATTATGTTCACCGACTATACTTTTATGATTTAATTTACAGGCGCCCGATCTGAACACAAGGAGTAGCTGAAGAGCAACTTGGCAGGATTGAAAATCAGATTTAGGGACCGTTCGGTATTTATGGAGTGGACTACCGGAAGAAAATAGGGGAGGGTCATTTTTTAAAATTCTTTCTTGAGTGGAGGGTCACCCAACGTTTTTTAGTCTGGGGGGGTCACCCAACATTTGTATTCATGAAAACAGAAAAATCTCGAAGTGGCTTGTGTGGTATATATTTTTCCATGTAGCTCTCATTCTCTGCCTCCCATCGCTAGCAGATTCAGAAAGCTATTGAATATTTAAATTTTTAAATGTTTATTAAAAAAATCTAAACTTTTTGGGGAAATTGAAAAGGCTGTGCAACACACGTTGTCCTCTGTGAACAATTTGAAAGTGTTTTGAGGTTCATTCAACAAAAACACTATTGAATTGTTCAATATACCGCCCTAATGCTATGCAAGACAAGAATTTAGAATGTTCTAGCAGTAGAAATTAGGTAATCTCGACCTCTGATGCCTCTTGGTTGTGGTTGTCCCAAATGATAAAAGCAAGCAGATAAAGACATTACAAAGAGTAGGGGTTTTCATTCTGTATAATACTCGAATCTGCTCCAATTACTTATCTGTATGATGGTCAAGGACGTGGTCCCCGATAACTATAAAGAGCAAGGGATGTTTATTGAACCAGTGCAACCAGCTAACTAGACCAACCTGTTGTGAAACTTGTCCCCTCCCTATATTACCAATTGTTAACTCAAGAACTCATTACTTGACCAAGGGTCTTTTCACCGGCAATTATGTACCCTCAACAGGACCAATGTTGAATACTGAAGCCAGCCTGTTCTGGTTTTTCAAATGGAAAGCATGAATGTTAATAGTATTTGAAACATTTCAGAGCAATGACCTAGCCTAGGAAGTCAACATTATCATTACAACCATTATTTTACCAGGCAAGTTGAATGATAATATATTCTTATTGCAGGGTTGCTGTGATTGTATGAGGGCCTGATTGGAAATGTGGTCAGTACACCGGGGTTAACACCGCTACTCTTACAGTGAATTGCCTTGCTATCTTTAGTAACCACAGTATCAGGACACCGGTCTCACATCCAATTGAAAGACACACAGGGCAGATGTCCCCTTCACTGCTCTGGGGCATTGGGAGTGATCTTTAGACCAGAGTGAGGACTGCCCCTTACTGGCCCTCTAACACCACTTTCAGCAGCATCAGGTCTCCCATCCAAGCACTGAACAGGCCTGACCCTGCTTAGCTTTAAAAAGAATCAGCCATGGGATAACGTTGAGGTTTACTGTTGGCTGTGATTTTCACAGTCTTTAATCACCACCAGAGTAATTTTGATTCATGCTGCATACATTTTTAACAAGACATACAGTGCCTTGCGAAAGTATTCGGCCCCCTTGAACTTTTCAACCTTTTGCCACATTTCAGGCTTCAAACATAAAGATATGAAACTGTAATTTTTTGTGAAGAATCAACAACAAGTGGGACACAAATTTATTGGATATTTCAAACTTTTTTAACAAATAAAAAACAGAAAAATTGGGCGTGCAAAATTATTCAGTAAGTTAATACTTTGTAGCGCCACCTTTTGCTGCGATTACAGCTGTAAGTCGCTTGGGGTATGTCTCTATCAGTTTTGCACATCGAGAGACTGACATTTTTGCCCATTCCTCCTTGCAAAACAGCTTGAGCTCAGTGAGTTTGGATGGAGAGTGTTTGTGAACAGCAGTTTTCAGTTCTTTCCACAGATTCTCGATTGGATTTGGGTCTGGACTTTGACTTGGCCATTCTAACACCTGGATATGTTTATTTGTGAACCATTCCATTGTAGATTTTGCTTTATGTTTTGGATCATTGTCTTGTTGGAAGACAAATCTCCGTCCCAGTCTCAGGTCTTTTGCAGACTCCGTCAGGTTTTGTTTCCAGAATGGTCCTGTATTATGCTCCATCCATCTTCCCATCAATTTTAGCCATCTTCCCTGTCCCTGCTGAAGAAAACCAGGCCCAAACCATGATGCTGCCACCACCATGTTTGTCAGTCGGGATGGTGTGTTCAGGGTAATGAGCTGTGTTGCTTTTACGCCAAACATAACGTTTTGCATTGTTGCCAAAAAGTTCGATTTTGGTTTCATCTGACCAGAACAACTTCTTCCACATGTTTTGTGTGTCTCCCAGGTGGCTTGTGGCAAACATTAAACAACACTTTTTATGGATATCTTTCAGAAATGGCTTTCTTCTTGCCACTCTTTCATGAAGGCCAGATTTGTGCAGTATACAACTGATTGTTGTCCTATGAACAGACTCGCCCACCTCAGCTGTAGATCCCTGCAGTTCATCCAGAGAGATCATGGGCCTCTTGGTTGCATCTCTGATCAGTCTTCTCCTTGTATGAGCTGAAAGTTTAGAGGGACGGCCGGGTCTTGGTAGATTTGCAGTGGTCTGATAATCGCTTGCACAGTGCTTCTTGGGATGTTTAAAGCTTGGGAAATCTTTCTGTATCCAAATCCGGCTTTAAACTTCTCCACAACAGTATCTCGGACCTGCTTGGTGTGTTCCTTGTTCTTCATGATGCTCTCTGTGCTTTCAACGGACCTCTGAGACTATCACAGAGCAGGTGCATTTATACAGAGGCTTGATTACGCACAGGTGGATTCTATTTATCATCATTAGTCATTTAGGTAAACATTGGATCATTCAGAGATCCTCACTGAACTTCTGGAGAGAGTTTGCTACATTTTATTTGTTAAAAAAGTTCAAAATATCCAATAAATTTCATTCCACTTCGTGATTGTGTCCCACTGGTTGTTGCTTCTTCACAAAAAATTGCAGTTTTATATCTTTATGTTTGAAGCCTGAAATATGGAAAAAGGTTGAAAAGTTCAAGGGGGCCGAATACTTTCGCAAGGCACTGTATATGAGGGCCAAATACAGACAAAGCCCCAGTTTTATGTACTTGACTTTGCTGTGTGTGTCAGTTTATTTGTGTGTTTGTTGGTGTGAGTTAATCTGATTAAGTGTCCTGTAGAAACTAATGTTCATGTGCTAACCTTGTCCGACCATGTTATACTTTTACATTAGCATACTGTATGTAAAGTGTACTGTTTAGTTCCAAATTTCTCAGTCAGAACTGAAAAATCTCAGGAACCTTTCTTGGTCTTGTAGGAGATCTTGAAAGCTCAGTTGATAATCGCTACACGAAGTCGCAGTTGTAAATACAATTCAAGACACAGTGACCATCATAACCAATCCAGCCAGAGGTTTATGTACCTGCACTAAGGAATATCTCAGTGGTCCTGTCTGGTAGCTTTAATGAGCAGAGGCTATTGGTTAGACTGTCTATTACAATCCCATGCGAGGTATAACAAAGCTGCCTTTTCCATCTTGGGCGACAACAGTGTGACAACAGCAGCTTTGATAATGAAACTGTCTTTTTCTCTTCCTATACTTAAACACATTCTGTCTGTATCAAATTCCCACGTTGAAATTGGGTCCAATTTAAAATGTCAGTTAAACAACAGTGCTTTGATTCCTATCCAAAACACGAATGCTTGATGGTGAAACACATTTGTAACATCTTCCAAAATCTTGTGAATACCTTCCCTTCATAGCCCAGGGAGCTATAATAGCCATAAAGAGCTATTCTGTCCACAGCCCTGAAGAGTAGACGTCTATGGTAATGAATTGGGTTGAAGGAAACCCATGATATGTTATGCTCAATGATTTGCATACAGTTGTTGGGATAGAAGATTGTTCTCTAGACATTCTGGTTATGTTCCCCTAATGGCACATTTTTCCTCAAATAGTGCTGGAAAGACAGATTTCTGGTCATTGTTTGTGCACTATATACGAAATAGGGGGCCATTTTGTATGCTCCCTGTGTGTCTTCAGTTGTAGCCCCATTACTAGTGTAAAACATTCTTCAAAGAGTCAGGCAGCTAGTACTGGAAACCCCCTGAGGACCACGGGACACAAAGGCAGCTAATCCAAGGACTCCTACTTTCTGGCTCGGGGTCTCCTGATAGTTGTGTCACAGTGGTTAGTGCTGATGCACTCTGCCATGTCGTGTTATTCCGCACCTCCTATGCTCCTGGGTCCTCCGCTGGCCATCTGGCGCACCCTTTACGCTCTGCTGGCTGGCTGCGAACACAGGGGAAGCCGTTTGACACGCTGCACCCTTCCTAAACCGCACTTCACTGTGCCCGGTCCAAAGGAGTGCGGTGTGAAGAATGTGGTAATGTTGACTCCGTGGGGCTATTGAGGTAACGGTCACTTACATCGCTTTAATTCTCCCAAGTGGAGGTGAGAGAGCAGAGCCGCTCGCCCATACCTCACCTGCTGGCAGGCCGATGCAACAGGCACGTTTGGGCAACAGCTTGAGCTTCAGCTCTCACTCGGTTTCTTTGTTTCTTCTCCGTCTCGCTCTTACTAACTCAGCCTCTCTCTCTGTCTTTCTCCCTGCCGCTCTGTGTTGGTACCCAGGGCTTTCAAGGAGTGTGTAGAGTCGGCCTGAATCTAGCCGTGAAAAGTTATCGGCAGCCCAGACCTCAATTCTCCTCGTAGGACCTGAAAATTTGTATTATTCTGCTTCTCCTCACTCCATTTTATCTCTCAGGACCTGTAGTGCTCGTGGCTTCTCCTCTCTGTCTCTCTCATTCCTAATTCCCTCTCCTCTCGCTCACCTTTCTTTCACCTTTCTCTTTTTCACTCTCGTTCATCTTCTCCTCTCTCTCCTCGCTCCCGTCCCTCGTTATTTCTATTTATTTAGCCTTCATTTAACCGAGTATGTCTTTGAAAACACATTGTTATTTTTATAATAAATCTGACCAATGGATGAATTCCCTTAGTGCTCCTCGCCCACTTCTTTTCCCAGAGCATGAAAAACCTGTTTACAATAACACAAGCGGAAGAGTAGAAAATAACAATTACACTAAAATAATAAATAAATTGTTTGGTTTAAGGCATTTTATATGTTATAATATTAGCAATGTACACTGTTTGTGTGCAGGTTGTGTACATCGTAAGATGTCTACATCAGTTGCAGTTCATACATACACTCACTGGCCACTTCATTAGGTACAACTTGCTAGTACCGGGTTTGACCTCCTTTTGCCTTCAGAACTGCCTTAATTCTTTGTGGCATGGATTCAAAAAGGTGCTGGAAACATTCCTCAGAAATGTTGGTCCATATTGACATTACTGCATCACGTAGTTGCTGCAGATTTGTTGGCTGCACATCCATGATGCAAATCTCCAATTCCACCACATTCAAAAAGTGCTTGATTGGATTGAGATCTGGTGACTGTGGAGGCCATTTGAGTAAAGTGAACTGATTGTCATGTTCAAGAAACCAGTTTGAGATTATGTGAGCTTTGTGACATGGCGTGTTATCCTGCTGAAGTAGCCATTAGAAGATGGGTACACAGTGGTCATAAAGGGATGGACATGGTCAGCAACAATACTCATGTAAGCTGTGGCATTCAAACAATGCTCAATTGGTACTAATGGGCCTAAAGTGTGCAAAGAAAGTATCCCCCAAACCATTACACCACCACCAGCCTGAACCGTTGACACAAGGCAGGATGGATCCACGATTTCATGTTATTTACACCAAATTCTGGCCCTACCATCTGAATGTTGCTGCAGAAATCAAGACTCATCAGACAAGACAACATCTTCCAATCTTTTACTGTCCAATTGTGCGTGTCCCGTGCAAATATTAGCTTCAGTTTCCTGTTTTAATATGATGAGTGGCACCTGGTGTGCACGTCTGCTGCTGTATCCCATCTAGTTGAAGTTTCGAAGTGTTGTACGTTCAGAGATGCTATTCTGAATACCTTGGTTGTGACCAGGGGTAGTGGACTGGAGTTAAAACCATTACTGATTACCAGGGCCCAAGGGGAGAGAGGGCCCTCAAAAAGTCTGGAATATATTTTATATACACTGCTCAAAAAATATTAAAGGAACACTAAGATAACACATCCTAGATCTGAATGAATGAACTAATCGTATGAAATACTTTCATCTTTACATAGTTGAATGTGCTGACAACAAAATCACACAAAAATTACTAATGGAAATCAAATTTATCAACCCATGGAGGTCTGGATATGGAGTCACACTCAAAATCAAAGTGGAAAACTACACTATAAGTCAAAATGAGGCTCAGTAGTGTGTGTGGCCTCCACATGCCCGTATGACCTCCCTACAACGCCTGGGCATGCTCCTGATGAGGTGGCGGATGGTGTCCTGAGGGATGTCCTCCCAGACCTGGACTAAAGCATCCGCAAACTCCTGGACAGTCTGTGATGCAACGTGGCTTTGGTGGATGGAGCGAGACATGATGTCCCAGATGTGCTCAATCGGATTCATGTCTGGGGAACGGGCGTGCCAGTCTATATCATCAATGCCTTCCTCAGGAACTGTTGACACACTCCAGCCACATGAGGTTTAGCATTGTCTTGCATTAGGCGGAACCCAGGTCCAACCGCACCAGCATATGGTCTCACAAGGGGTCTGAGGATCTCATCTCGGTACCTAATGGCAGTCAGGCTACCTCTGGCGAGCACATGGAGGGCTGTGCAGCCCCCCAAAGAAATGCCACCCCACACCATTACTGACCCACTGCCAAACCGGTCATGCTGGAGGATGTTGCAGGCAGCAGAACGTTCTCCATGGCGTCTCCAAACTCTGTCACGTCTGTCATATGTGTTAAGTCTGAACCTGCTTTCATCTGTGAAGAGCACAGGGCGCCAGTGACAAATTTGCCAATCTTGGTGTTCTCTGGCAATTGCCAAACATCCTGCACGGTGTTGGGCTGTAAGCACAATCCCCACCTGTGGACGTTGGGCCCTAATACCACCCTCATGGTGTCTGTTTCTGACCGTTTGAATGGACACATGCACATTTGTGGCCTGATGGAGGTCATTTAGCAGGGCTCTGGCAGTGCAAATCCTGCTCCTGCTTGCACAAAGGCAGACAGTAGCAGTCCTGCTGCTGGGTTGTTGCCCTCCTATGGCCTCCTCCACATCTCTTGATGTACTGGCCTGTCTCCTGGTAGCATCTCCATTCTCTGAAAACTACACTGACAGACACAGCAAACTTTTTTGCCACAGCTCGCATTGATGTGCCATCCTGGATGAGCTGTACTACCTGAGCCACTTGTGTGGGTTGTAGACTCCGTCTCATGCTAACACTAGAGTGAAAGCACCGCCAGCATTCAAAAGTGACCAAAACATCAGCCAGGAAGCATAGGAACTGAGAACTGGTCTGTGGTCACCACCTGCAGAACCACTCCTTTATTGGGGGTGTCTTGCTAATTGCCTATAATTTCCACCTGTTGTCTGTTCCATTTGCACAACAGCATGTGAAATTTATTGTCAATCCGTGTTGCTTCCTGAGTGGACATTGTGATTTCACAGAAGTGTGATTGACTTGGAGTTACATTGTGTTTAAGTGTTCCCTTTTATTTTTTTGAGCAGTGTATATAACATAGAGGCCCATCAGGACTGTCTATGCTTAGGGCCCAGGATCTTGTGCTACGCCCCTGGTTGTAACAAGTGGATATTTGAGTTACTTTCTATCAGCTTGAACCAGTCTGGCCAATCTCCTCTGACCTCTGCCATCAGCAAGAGATTTTCACCCAGAGAACTGCCGCTCACTTGATATTTTAACTTTTTCTGACCATTCTCTGTAAACCACAGCGATAGTCCTCTGATCCATATTTGTAAACACTACGGTCCCCATGGCGCAGTGTCACACGTGCAACCTTAAGCAGTCGTATACTGTCATATATGTACTATATGTCCCTCCAGGCACCAGGGTGCTACCGTCTTCTACACATTGTGCGGAGTTAGTTACTGCATTATTTGTCCGTCATCTTCTTATTTCCCAGACTACCTTATTAATTGGGGAGTCCATAATTAGAAATGTTTTTTTCTTCAACGCTACCACACATTGCCTTCCAGGAGCTACAGTTCCGGTCAGATTGGATAAACTAACAGGGTTGCTGCGGTCACTCCCGTCCACTATCATCCGAGTGATTGTGCATGTCGGGAGCTGTTACACCGCTCGTCAGCAATCAGAACTGACCAAAAAGTATTTTAATAACCTTTTCAACTTGTTAAGTGATTGTGGTAAATCTGTTTTTATTTCTCTGTCTTGTTTCAGCAGGATTCTCAGGCTACATACCTGGCTGTTGTCAGCCTGCAAAGCCCACAATATTGGTTTTATCATTAATTTTAATTTGTTTTAACATCGTTCCTCTGTTTTAGGTGGGCGGTATTCACCCAAATATACAGGGTAGCCGAATGCTAGCGGCATATTTACAATATGTTGTGTGGTCCTTCCCACAGGATTGACTGCTGACATCACATGCCCCTTCTGCGGAACCATTATCTCATCTGAGTACTTTTCCCCCTGCTAGCAATTCAATTTGCTCTTCATTAATGTCCAGTTTGTATGACCCAGTGTTAAGTGTCTCAATGAGCTCCTTGCCATTGAAAGAATAGTTTCTGAGTTTCGTATTTCTAGACATTTGCTGAACCAAAGAGGTGTAGTCATCAGTAATCTTGCTTCCATTCAATTGGTCCACCTGGATAGTTACAGTACAGTGCTTACTCTAATATTAGCATAAATTGTGACAACCCAAACAATTTTAAAAATTGCAGTGGGCTGGGATTTTTGCATTTAAATATAAGGAACTTACAATCTAAAATTGTTTTCATTGAGTGCTTGAAGTTTCAGTCCACCCCTGATTTTTTTATTTTGTCAGAAACTTGTCTTACAAATAATATTAACGATGCAGACATTAGATGGGTACAATGTTTTCAGAGCAGATGTAACGTCCAGCCCTAGTGGGCTGGTTATGGACTATATTTTGGTTTAGTGTCTTTTGTGGTTTTGTCTCCCTTGTTGCTTTCAGTGTTTACACTGTGGTTTTGTTGTTAGATTTATTCCTCATGTGTCCTTATTGTTATTGCCCTGTGTGTGTTGGTGTTCAGGTTCCTCCCCAATGTGTGGTAGATGCCTCCCTCTTGTGCCCCTGTTGTGTATTGCATGTTCCCACATTTCACTCCCATGTCTTGTCACATGTTGCTTGTTATCCAATAGATCACGGTGTAGTTAATTTCCAAGTCCAGGTGTCTTTCATTGTCATCGTTAGTAAGTGTATTTAGGTTTAGTGTTTGGTCTTGTCTCTTGTCGTTCAATGTTTTCCTGTACGCGTTCGTGTTTGTGTCCCTTTGATTTTTACTTAAAGCCCCACGTGGCAGTTTTCCTTTTGTCATTAAATAAAGCATATTGGATTATTGAACCTTCGCAACTGTCTCTACCTTTGGAACGTGACAGCAGATAGGTTGAATCGAGGCAGTTGTGTTGCCATCTATACCTGTAGTAATTTATCTTTTTGATCAAATATTTCTCCATCCAAAAATTATTTGAATTGTTGGCTTTAAGTATTAACTCAGGCAAAAACTGTAATATTACAATTGTCGCCATATATCGTCTGCCCTCAGCCAAAAAATCTTGCTAAATCAATTAACTGATCTTTTAGCCACATTTACTTCCGGGGAAAGTAAAGGCCCATCTGAAGTTTGCCAATGAACATCTGAATGATACAATCAATCAATCAAATTTATTTTATAAAGCCCTTTTTACAACAGCAGTTGTCACAAAGTGCTTTGACAGACACCCGGCCCGAGACCCACAAAAGCAAGCAACACAAGTGATGCACAGTGGCTAGGAAAAACTCCCTAGTAGGAGGGACCTGGGAAGAAACCTAGAGAGAGGCCAGACTCAAGGAGGTGGCCAGTCCTCTTCTGGCTGTACCGGGTGGGGGATCTGTAGGTACACAGCCCATTGTAATAAGGTCAATCCGTGTTCAGTTATTGTCCAGCAATGAAGATATGATGGGTGGACTGTGACCATAGTCTTTATGTAGCATCAATACAGTTTGGT
>JACXGM010030151.1:0-13406 GCA_016801145.1 Umbra pygmaea
CAAAACCACTGGTAAATGGTTTACTGACCATGGTATTACTGTGCTCAATTGGCCTGCCAACTCTCCTGACCTGAACCCCATAGAGAATCTGTGGGATATTGTGAAGAGGAAGTTGAGAGACGCAAGACCCAACACTCTGGATGAGCTTAAGGCCGCTATTGAAGCATCCTGGGCCTCCATCACACCTCAGCAGTGCCACGCCGCATTGAAGCAGTCATTTCTGCAAAAGGATTCCCAACCAAGTATTGAGTGCATAACTGAACATAATTATTTGAAGGTTGACTTTTTCTTTTTTTTGTATTAGAAACACTTCTTTTGTTGGTCAGATGAAATATGCTAATTCTTTGAGATAGGAATTTTGGGTTTTCATGAGCTGTATGCCAAAATCATCAGTATTGAAACAATAAATGACCTGAAATATTTCAGTTGGAGTGCAATGAATCTAAAATATATAAAAGTTCAATTTTTATCATTACATTATGGAAAATAATGAACTTTATCAGATTATGCTAATTTCTTAAGGACCTGTAGACTCTTTAATCGACTTCACTTGCTCTCCATAGGAATGAATGCCGTCTGTTCGTCCATTCATTATACTGTCTATGATCGTATCCCATGTTTTCAATGGTTCCAAATGGCAAGTCACTTAAAGGGGCACTGTCTAGAATATTGCACAGTGAGAACCGAACTACTATTCTTTTTCAGTTTCCAGCTTCCAGATGCTGGACAAAATGTATTTTTGATATCTGAAAAAGCTAGTCAGCCAGAAACAGGAAGTTGTGCATCTAGTGTATTTCAATGGCATGCGCCGGTCTGTCTTTGAAATAAATATGCATTTTAGGCTGTGCTTTGGGTGTAAAAAAGCACTGTATTAATGTAGGTAATCATTTTTCTAACTTGCTTCTGTCATATTTTTTTAATATTCAGAATTCCAGATTTTACTTTTCCAAGCTGTAACATTTCCAAATAGCACTTTTAATAAAAAAATTATCAAATCAGTTTTGATCTCAGACTTTCAAATTGTTTGGTAATGACCACAAATATAATGTACTGTATATACAAATATCCCAATAATAACAAACCAAACCTCTTAGTAGGTCAACTTGTCTATTTAATATATAAAATACGATAAAACATACGAAAAAAGGAGCAGGAAGAAGGGACATGGATACTTTGGTACAATAACAAACACTTTTTTGTAAAAGCAGTATAGAATTTATAATAACATCAGTGCATACTTTATTTATGAAAATATACACAAATTGTATATCATTCTCCAAAATCAAAACAAAAATATTTTTTTACAACAAAAAGCAGTCTAGCCGAACACAATATATTAGCTATAATTTATTTGAAACTTTTTTCTTCAATGTCTATTTTATTTGTGTGTGTGAATATTCTTATTGATATTACATTTCATTTCCTATAACATGATTCATTGTTTGTGTTACGCCCATGCATTGACATCTTTGTGTCTGGTCAGAAATAAATTAAATGAGTCTTTACTGTGTAGACTAAGTTGACAAAACAGTTGACAAATAAAATTGCAGCATTGAACTGGTCTTTATATTCAGTTTGTTAACCACCTCTTTCCATTAGCTCACATGTACTAATATTACTACAGCGGTTTCCTTTTATGAATCGTGCAATATTAGTAACAACCTTTGAAGAGAAATAAAATAAAAATGAAAACAAAAATACTTATAATATAATATTTATATATAATAAAATAAAATTCAAATAAACAATATTCCTACTCTACACAAAACCGCAAAAAAATTGCCCTTCCTGTATCATCATTAGAATTACCATCGATGGTCACAATAATGATAATATGAATAGTAATAATCGCACTCATCATAGAACAATTATAATAAACAGACAATATAACTGTCACTATCACAAATTAACACTGGAAAGTGAGTGAGATTCTCTAAACATCATTATACATGAGGAATATGGGGGCAGGTCACTATTCTCATGACGATTGTCATTCCTTTGTGATTACAATGACCCTAGTGTTGTTCGGAGATCCATGGCAGGGCTTTGTACAACACCTCGCTTGGCTTAGCTAACATCCAGAATAATAAACAAGCACATTTCCCCATAGTCCCAAATCACCATCAAGTCCAGGGGGACAAACATTGCTTCATGGCTTGTGGCACCATTCAAGGTATAGCTACCATTATTATAAAAAGAAACATCAGGGATCAACATGTTTTGTTCAAAGCTCAGGACACAACAGTCTTACAGTCTAAGGGGGTGTGAATATGATCAGTCTCTCTTTGCCCTCCGCCTAGACGATCATCTAGACTCCCCAAAGTCAGGTTGCAAAGGACGCACAGCCACAATGATTCCAAACAATTAAGAGCTAATTGGAGGGCATCTGTACATGACATGGATGAAGTACAGTACACTGTTCAGAGTGTGTGAGTGGGGTGTTTGGACCGTGATAGTGGGTTTAACTGGCTTCCCTGATAGAGAGCAGTGGAGTTTCCAGCTGAGAGGCTGTAATACGGCGACCAAAGAGGGTTGCCCAGGGGCATGAATGAGTGTGTTGGACAAGTCTGATGGTGAGAACAGGCAGACATGACTGTCCCCATTCCGGAGGACCCCTGGCTGTTGAAGGTGTGTGGGGGTTAAAGTGCGCTCTGTCAGAGTCAAATCCACTGCTACTTCCCCTTCTGCACCTCCCGCACCCTTGCGTGCTTTGCAACATAGTACACTTTTATACACGTAGAAATAGAAAGACAGATCCACTGAGAATCAACACATCTGCTTATAGGGAAATCCTGCAGAGTCTATGTGAACATATATCTTTGATATACTGGTACAATCCCTGTCGTCTAGCATTTTCTTCTGCGTCAGACGCAGGTCATCACTTCCTCTTAAATTCTGCTTGCACTGCTGCCTGAAGATGTTTAAATATATATATTTTCATATATATATATATATATATATATGCTCTAAAAAAAAGTTGTACCTGCTATACAAAAGCCATACCAAAGGAAATACAGACAAAAATTGCTTACTGTATTGTATATACAATGTTCTTCGCTAGTTTCCCCGTTGACATCTCTCATAAAACGTCTGGAACACAGGCATTGCTTAACAAAAATACTTTTTGCGTGTGTGTACGGACACGGATGGATTTGGGTATTGGCAAAATTTGAAAAAGTCATGAACATAGTAACAAAGACATTTACACACACACAAAAAAGCATTTGAAATAAATATCAAAGATCACACCACACACACACACACACACACACACAACACACACACACAGAGCATATGCAGTTTCTCTGTAAGGATCTGAAGGATGTTGCAGAGCTTTGGCAGCTCTTCCCTGATAAAACAGTATTTCACCTCAGTAAAGGTTTTGATGTTTCAGACTAAACAGCTATTTGCATGGTTCTGATTAAAATACCTGGCGAAAAGTAAACACCAGGATCGGACACTTTAGAAGAGTCAATCTTGTCTTACAAAATGGAGAGCTGGTCTGAACACTGTGAATTCTGTATTGTCAAATCAAAAATAGAAAGGTTCTGATCGAAATGTAAAGATGGCAGATGAACAACAGTCAGACAGAGGGAGGACGTTATTACTTTAAGAGGACAGTTAAGAGTGCCACCAACCTCGTACTATTTATAAAAAAGAATAAAAATAACACCAAAAGCCAGGCAGATAAACACGTGGATTCATTTTGGTTGTTGTTCTGTTTTTCAACAGAACAGTGCAGCTGGACAAGCGACCTACGATGGCTGACAGATATTCTTTAACATCTGTATTATGTTGTGTGGAGGGGAAGAGAAAAGCCGGCAGTCCATAGTCCGTCAGTTTCCAGCTTTGCTTAACTCAGTCTCTTCAAGAAGAAAAGGAGGCAGAGTCGAGATTGAAAAAAACAAAATCAAATAACGTCACACCTATCCAAATCTCAGCCGATGCACTCTGTCCATATGTAATCCCTGCTTCAGCAGCTGTCCCTGTTTCAGAGGGTTATTGTGTGTGTGTGTGTGTGTGTGTGTGTGTGTGTGTGTGTGTGTGTGTGTGTGTGTGCACGTGGGTGTAAAATAATAGTATAAATACTACGTCGGTTGGTGTGCATGAGTGTCGACGCTTACATTTGTGAGAGAAATTGTGTGTAAGAGCATGCGCAAATGTGTGTCTGGTAAGTGTGTGAGGTCAGTATGTACTGCACAGACAGTAACTGGGTGGGCAGGTGAGGGGTGTGTGGGGAATGTCTCCATCCTGGCTCTTCCTCTCTATGTGACCCAGGTGTCCAGTCTCATTCTCTTCACATTGGTCCCCTCCTGCTCCTGCTGCTCCTGTGAGGGCCTCAAGTGCCCCATGGCCGAAGAGGCTCCTCCCTGGTGGTGGAAGTCCCGCCCATGGGCTCCGTCATCTCGCTCTGCCTCGTAGGAGCTGCCGTTGCTGCTCAGACTGTCCACAGGCGAGCGGCCCTGTTGGGTGGACGGCTCCAGGCGCAGGGCCCCCGGGTACTGGCCTGACAGCGGGGCCCCTGTGATGGTCACCAGACCCCCTCCCCCGCTGCTTGAGGAGCACGGGGTGCTGCGGTCGTGATTGGGTGACACCGGCTCTGACTTGATGTTGACGTTGGGGTTAGTGTTGATGGTCAGCATGGTGCCCTGAGATAGGTGGCCCACTGGCCTGGAGACACAGAGGGAGGAAAACAGGGAAAGACAGAAAGGGTAAGACTCACGCTACCATCTGCTGGTCAGCCAGGGCAACTGCACCAGTCCTTAGGAACACCATGAACACCAAGTTACAAATGTTAAGCCAGACATGGAGCAGCTCAACAGCACACGGGACATGAAGTGCCGATGGAACGCTCAGCCAACACTCAGGAGTGGACGACAGAAAGTGGCCTGGACAGCAAATGTGTCTGTAAACTGAGGAGGAAATCACTTGATCGGTGCAGATATAAAGGAGATGTTTGGAGTAATAACTTCTTACATCAACTGTGTTCCATTCTAACATTCCCACACATCTGTGATGCTGTGCTAATGTTTCTGCTAATTACTAATGACAGTTGATATTTTAGGGAACTAGCAGCCAGTTACCAGTGACGGCAGGTTCTGAAGAGCTTACTGGCGGCAGTGAGGAATAAGGTGGACTAAGGTTAGACACAACAGGTACAAACAGACAGACAGACTGGAGGAGACTGGTCAACAGGCCATGCAGCCCATCTCTGGACACAAAGACACAAGCATATTTTACACGTCGTAACAGAAACATCTCTATAAACTCAACAAATCGCCCTGTACCTAGACATCTACAAGCCCACCTGTAAATGCAGCTAGCTAGAGCTTAAATTACACACAATGACCTATGTGTACTACTGCAAGTTTGCACAATTGTTTTGAAATAAGAAAAAAAATCAATTGCAGCAATGTGTCTTCACCTTACAGCACACAGACACACACACAGATTCACACACACACAGACACACACACACAGACACACACAGACAGACACAGACAGACAGACAGACACAGACAGACACACAGACGCACACAGACACACACAGACACACACAGACACAGACACACAGACACACACAGACACACACAGACACACACACACACACACACACACACACACACACACACACACACACACAGACACACACAGACAGACACATACAGACAGACACATACAGACAGACACATACAGACAGACACATACAGACAGACACATACAGACAGACACATACAGACAGACACATACAGACACTCACAGACACTCACAGACACTCACAGACACTCACAGACACTCACAGACACTCACAGACACTCACAGACACTCACAGACACTCACACAACTCCGCTGACAGTAACTCAGCCTTTCTGTTTGCCACTTTATCAAACATGAGTGCTGCATTATAGACTGGTACAGGTAGATGAATTATAGTTCCACAGGGGTCCTGTTGCTATGGAGACTATAAAGGGCTGAGTCAGCAGACAGGTGGGTGTAATGAAGGTGTCCTTTGTAGGCTAGCTCAGAGCGTAGCACAGCTAGCGCAGCCACAAGCACAAGGTTACATTACAGTACAGTGGCGCCCAAGACCTGGTTCAGAAGGACCCCTGTGTGAGCTGCTTTTCACTTGAAACCTGCCTGGTAATATAACATCTTAAATGGTGTGTTGACACGACTAATGTTACGAGCAGCTTCAGATTTTAATGACTACAGGCATGCTTGGGGTCCTCAAAAAACAGGTTTGGGAAATGGTGCCATGCTCTGTGGCTAGTTAGACAGCAAGTAGATATACAGTACCAGCAGAGGCCCTCTTCCCTGCCAAATAGCAAGTTTGATTGAGAGGCCATGCTGTAAAATAGGGTACAAAAACAAGCAAGTTTGAAAAACTAACAAAGGGAGGGTTAAACAAAAACCTGCTATCCATTGGACATCACAGCCCAAAAACGTGCCATAAATAAAAAATGAAAATACTATTGCTAAATAATTACATATATGTAAACTTTTTAAATCATTGTGTATACATTAAGCATCATTCTCCAATCTCTAAATAAATGTGTTTGCTGTTTATCTTTTTGCTCCTCTTCACACAATGTAAGTGTGATAAACCTGTAATCACAGTGGTCTGTGCCAACACACAACTATTCCTTGACGAGATATGAGTGTGGTTCTGTGAACATACAGTACTAAATAGTATGGTATGTGCACAAACTAATGATACAAATCTGCAATATGTACACTGTAAAATGTGATAGAAACTAAGGAATGGGTTTCCCTGTACAAAAGAGCTGGAGGAAGACTGAAAGAGAAAGCTGAACAGCTAGAAGGAACACTGGAGAAATAGAGAGACAGTAAGAGCAAATATGAGGGGACAGAACTGATGAGAGACTGAAATTCAAAGGGAAAAAAGGAAGTGAGGGAGTTGACTTAGAAGATAAAACTTTGCCACAGCAGCAACTGTCACCTGTAAACATGGACACAGAAACAGCCTCCCTAAAGAGGCACAATTTTTCCTATAACTTCTCAAAGAGAAGTGGTCTAAAACAATTTTTTATAATTTTTTATTCCCACACTATAAAGGTCCAAACAACACTACTGTAGAGATTGTATATAGTGTATGTTTATATCATATCTGATTGTATCAAACCAATGAGGGTTTATATGGGTAAGGGGCTATCATCGCAACAGCCAATCAGGGCTGTTTATATCAATATCTTTGTTTCTCAGCAGTCATATGATCAGACGGAGCATTTCAAGGGCCAAAATAGATTCAATGAGATCCGGAACTCGAGGTGGAAGTTTGTTCATTTCAACAGCAAACTGTAATTTATTCGATTTAAAAAAACATATAGACAGCTCTGAAAAAAAGACCACTACAAATATATTTTATAGAATGTTGTTATTGTCCCCAGTTCTCCCCTCCCAATTGGTCTTATCCAATTTCTATTGACTCCGCCTTGTCAGCTCTTCGCAACTCCCTGCACAGAAGCAGGTTGGCGAAGGGAGCCACACACGGTCATCCAACCACATTCGCCAACCCGGCCGATTCTTTTCGCACTGCTCATCCAAAGTGAATGACTATAGTCAGGTCAAGAATGGGATGATTACACTTACCAACTTTTCTTCCATGATTAAACTTTCAGGCTTCTGATCTGCACACAAGGAGTCGTTGGAGTGCAATGTGGTAATGTAGGTGATCTGGCTTATCTATCCCAAATCCTGGACAGCGCAATTCAAAATTATGCTGCCTTGTGCTGGAAGTTTTGGGTGAAGTCAGAGAAGCCATAGTCAGGCTGGAACCACTGACTATAATGAAGTAGCGTGTCCTGCAAGGCAGTGACGATTATGCCACACAAACACTCCTCTCCATTTTGATTAGGTATTCGAATGAACCGATCATAATCTTATTGCCCTCAGAACATGTTTGAATAAGGAAAACTACTATGTGCAACAAACCCCCTCACTGCAAAACATTTTTATATTAACCCCATTGAAAACCTCTGGAATGTGATCAAATGGACGGTCACAAGCCATCAAACAAAGCCGAGCTGCTTGAATTTTTGTTCCAGAAATAGCATCAAGTCACCCAACATCAATGTGAAAGACTGATGGAGAGCATGACAAGACGCATTAAACCCAATTATTAATATTATTATACAATTATCATTTTTTCCACCAAATATTGATTACTGAACTCCTCCAAAGTTAAAAAATAAGTATTACGATGTTTAAAAATTAATATAAACTTTTTTTCTTCGTATTATTCGAGGTCTGACAACACTATATGTTTTTGTTGTTGTTTTGACCAGTTGGTATTTTCTGCAATTAAATGCTCTCAATTACAATATTTCCATTTAGATTTAGGGAGACAAGTTGTCAGTAGTTAATAGAATAAAACAAACATATTAATTTCACCCAAACCTATCAATAGCAAAACCAGAGATCCAGTTTATTCTGCAGTGGTCTCTATAATTTTTCAGAGCTGTATATTTACAGTGCCTACAGAAAATCACCATACTGTGTCATAATACTTAGCTATTGTCACATTACACCCTGGAAATGTAAATAAATTATATCTTCCCTTTTGCCAGCTGTGTTTAAACATTACCCCTTAACATCAAAGAGAAAATAACATTTACAAAAATTTTAAACACCTATTAACCTTTAATTCGTGAAAGATCTTGTTTGGATAAGTGATCAGCCCCTTGTAACCATTATATACTTGCTCAGGTACAACCAGTAACTTCCCAGATCACACACTATGCTAATTGCCCCCTACCTGACATCAATTGTAGTAGTTTTGATTACTTCATAAGAAAACCAGCTGTTTCATGATGAGTCAATTACTTAGTGGCAAGAAATTAACCTCTTCTGAAAAAGTGCCACACGGAGTCTAGAGTGTGCTTTGCAAAAAAACACTTGGAATATTCTAATGTGGCAAAAGGTTACATGGTCAAATGAGACCAAGATTTAACGTTTTAGACTGAACTGCAATTGTTATGTTTGGTGAAACCCAAACACAGCACACCACCGAAAACCCACCATACCTACTGTGAAGCATGGTGGTGGCAACATTATGTTGTGGGGGTGCTGATCTTCAGTGGGAACTGGGCAAATGGTCAGGATTGAAGGGAAAAATGGATACTGTCAAGTAGTGTACACCCACATTCTTGAGGAAAACCTGTGGCCCTCTGCTAGATAGCTGAAGATGGGCTGGTGGTGGTTCACCTTCCAGCACGAGAACGACCCTAAACACACAGCCAAAAAAAAACTATGCAGTGGCATAAGGATATGAAGGTGAATGTCCTTGAGTAGCCAAGTCAGAGCCCTGATCTAAATCCAATTGAAAATCTGTGGATGGACTTGAAGACAGCAGTCAATCGCCACTCACCAAAAAATTTGACTGAACTGAAACAATTCTGTTAAGAATGAGCAAATGTTCCCCAATCTAGGTGCACAAAGCTAGTAGAGATATATCCAAACAGTCTGATGGTTGTAATTAAAGCAAAAGGTGTTTTTCTCCCGAACTGTTGTATATATAAATTGACATTGTGTAAATAAAGCTAAAACGAAAAAACTATATTTCAATGTGATTTGATTTCAGGCTGTATGACAAAAAAGTGACTATTTCACAGGGGTATGAGGATTTTTTATAGGCACTGTACACCTTGTTAAAAACAAACAAAGACTACATTAAGGTTTTAAAAATTCTCAGCTTATTGTGAAACCAACACATCCTGCAAGACTCTCGGCAGCAAGTGAGGTGGAAAGTAATTGAATAAACAAGTCAATGCGGTAAGGCATGAGGAGGGCCCTGACACTGCATCAACATGTAGATTGTGGTGCTGGTCAACAGGTGCACGCTAGCTGCAGTCAGTGTTTCCAGGCTGCTGCTGGGATGCCTGGCCACTCAATGTGCAGGAATGGGAGAAAAAATGACTAAAATAATGGATCCTTGTTTCCCATGGTGAATAGCCAGGTCTAACAGACAACCCCAGTCTTGCAGCCAAAAACTGTCAACCACCTTTGGTTGGAAATATCTGCTCACTACAACTACTGGGCAATAAAACCGAAAATAAAACAGTGGGGCTGGGGCTACTGAACAGTGAAGAACTCTAAGACTGCAGTGCAGTTATGCCATTGCGACCCAGGTAATGTGCATATAATGTAGACCTGCAATAGTCTCTAATTCTAATCCTTAGAATGTGTGATGCAAGTTGTCTCAGCACATTGGTGGGAGGTATTGTTGTACTCAAAGATAAATACACTCCTAGCAGAACTTGTGTGAAATCTTCAGAAAATATGACTGATCATGCAGAAAACTTTTATTTTATTTAGGGATAATGGTTAGGCGATTCCATTTGTTACCACATCATTTGTGTGCCCTATTTCAATCATAATGATAACTGAAATCACCCAAGTGTCCCTGATCAAATGTTTACATACCCTTGAATGATTGGCCTGATAATACACACAAGTTGAGATGGCTATTAAAAGGCACATTTTTAATCCTGTGATTTGTTTGATTGTAATTAGTCTCTGTGTATAGTCAATGAGTTTCATATCTCTTAGGAGACCCATGCACATTTCATCCAGGGCTACACTGATTTTGCTGGATACTGAGCCATGGGGAAAGCAAAAGAACTGTCAAAGGACCTGAGAGAAAAGGTTGTTGAAGTTCATAAATCAGGAATAGGATATAAAAAGATATCCAAAGATTTTAACATGCCAATCACTACTCTTCAATCTCCAATAATAATTTGGAAAAGTAGGGGTTCTGTTGATACCAAGCCATGTTCAGGTAGGCCAACCAAAACCCCAGCCACAACTGTCAAGAAGATTGGTGGTAATACAACGAAAAACTGCTGGAACAAAGTCATTTGGAGTGATTTTATGGCACAACCATAAAAAAATGCTATTGTTGGAGAGGAGTCAGCAGGGCCTATGATGATTAGTACACCATCCCTACTGTGGAACATGGAGGTGGATCTCTGATGTTGTGGGGGGGGGGGTGAGTTACAGCGGCACCGGGAATTCTGTCAATATTGATAGCAAGATGAATACAGCATGTTATCAGAAAATATGGGAGAACAATTTGCATTCATCAGCCTGGAAGCTGCGCATGGGATGCACTTGGACACTCTAACATGACACTGACACAAAACACAAGGCCAGGTCGACCCTTCAGGGGCCACAGAAGAAATAATTCAAGGTTCTATAGTGGCCATCAACTTTACCACCCGAGAAAATAAAGGGCCTCATCCACAACTATAAAAAAGACTACAATTGATGCTAAAGAGGCAATACACACTATTAAGCTAAAATAAAACTTTTGAATGGGGAATCACATCATTTTCTTAATTGGTATGGTTTGTGTAATGATTGTGCTTTTCTGTGATGCTTATAATTTCATTTCAATCCCATAAAATATCTAAGTAATGTATTTTGCCTATTCATGTTTTCTTTGAAGTATTGTACACATCTTTACAAATTCTGCCAGGGAATATAGACTAAACGTATGAGCCGGACTGCAACGCTGGGCTCCTAAGACAAATGAAGGGCTTTATGTTCCAGGGCCTCATTTGGCAGCAGCGGTCTCAATGGAGTTTATGATTTGTAGACTGGTCAACACTGACAAGGACAAGGAGAACAATTTGTTTAGGTTTGCATGTGTCAGTGCTTCCCTTAGAGATTCGTAACACACACAAATACAAACAGTGTAAGGCAGATAGCATAATACTGCTGCATTTCTCCCGCTTTCTCTTGATGACAACACTCAACGTTTAGAAAAATTAAAAAACTGAAAGGAAGTCGGAAATGTATTCTTAACACCAAAGACAAATGACATACGTCATGATAAAAAAGTTTAAAAGTTCAATCAAAAAGTACAAGTTTAATTAAATCAAATTGAAAACTCATACCTTCATTGTGTTCTTTTGTATTAAAGCGAACCTAAGAGCCACACAAATCAAATTTGATACGACATAAGCAGAGCTGGCCCTAGCTATAGGCAAGAACCATTTGCCTGCAAAACTACTATGCCTGCAACGCAAAATCAGATTTGTTTTTTCAAAATAATAGAGCTTGTTTTAATTCATTGCAATAATCGTTGTTATTTCATTATAAAACTAGTGAATTATAACCAAATGCAATTGTATTGTGTGTAAAGAAACAATCAATAAGTGTATGTGATGGCAAAAAGAAACATGTTTTTAACAACTTTTATTAAAAACACTGTTGTACACACAGTTTGATTTATTATTGTAATGAATTACGAGCGCTGTTATTTTGAAAAGGAAAATCAGAGTTTGCGTTGCCCGCATAATATAGTGGTGTCAGGTGAATGGTTCTTGACTATAGCTAGGGCCGGCTCTGGACATAAGCATGATGACAACCTCACATGAGGGGCTAGACCCTAATTCATTCACCTCAGGTTAGCAGCAAAGTTGGAGATGCAGTTAGCCATCTCCCCGTTCTGTTTCTCTGCGCCCCACATGCTGTGGACAAGAGGGGGAGAACAAACAGGCGGTTACATACAGCTATCCCTCGGCTAGGTCAGCCTTGTCCTCACAATGACAGAAATCTGCATTAGGCGCTAACAATGCTATTAGCAAGACAAGGCTTGAGGATTGTGAGCTAGCATTAGCCTACAGCAGGTGGCCAATGCATTGCATTCTTAACCCAAAAGCACACTTGAAGCCCCGTGGGGAGATGTTGAGGGAGTTATATAGGCCAGCCTTTCAGACATACACGTAAAGTGGAGGTAGAGATTGACTACTATACAATAGTGAAAAGGCCATTGACGGTCTCAGAAAGAACTGTGTGGTATCCAGACTGTCATACTTCACACAGACCTGGTTTAATTTTGTGAGTTTCAGTCATCTCTGACTAGTAATTTGCAGGAAAGATATCCCAGCTCATGAAGTACTGTATCTAAAAATCAGCTTTAGTGATTCAGATTTGCTGATGTGTGCTTCCAGTAAGTACAGATTGTTTTACAGGGCTCTGGTCAATGACACAGACAAGTACAGGAGAGGTGTTACTACTGATTGAGCCATTTTGGGTCAACTCAATTGTAATGTACTCTCATTAGGAGCAATGTTGATACAGGCTGGCCTGAGAAGTGTACTTACACCAAATTACTGAGGGATGCTAAGCTGATCTGTTGCTGTTGTTGTTGTTGTTGCTGTTGCTGCTGCTGCTGCGGTTGTTGTTGTTGTTGTTGTTGCTGGGATACTGCTGATGGTTGCTGCCAGTTGGTCATGTTTCCAGGTAGCAGCCCAGATGGGGTGAAGTTCTGGAGGGCTGTGAGATCTGCACTGGTCAGCTGGTACTCTGGGTTGTGTTGAGCAAAAGACAACCAGTCAAGGACAGAGAGAAACAGACAACCAGTACAGGACAGACAGAAA
>JACXGM010030152.1:0-13395 GCA_016801145.1 Umbra pygmaea
CATACATACCACACCTCCCCCACCACACGTCCCATACCTCTCTCATACCTCCCTTACATCCCACACCTCCCCCACCACACCTTCCATACCTCTCTCATACATCCCATACATCCCACACCTCCCTCTCATCAAACATATCAAATCATCAGTGAGGATTGGAGCCTGTTAATTCCTCCCAAAACGGAAAGCGATCCAGCAAATTTTGTTTGCACAAACTTCTTGCCTTATTTGTTAAAAGAGTCGTTAGCTGCGCTCGTCTTTTTATAAAACATATCCCCACTCATATTTCAAAACATGGGGACAAAGATATTTTTTTTTACCCCACACAGCCCTGACCTCAATCCTATGGAACATTTGTGGGCAGAACTGAAAAAGTGTGTGCAAGCATGGAGGCCAGCAAACCTGACTCATTTACACCAGTTCTGTCACAAGGGACGGGACAACATTTACCCAATGTATCGTGGGAAGCTTGTGGATGGCTACCCAAAATATTTGACCTAAGCTAATCATTTTTAAAGCAATGCTCCAAAATACTAATTGAGTGTATGTAAACGTCTGACCCACTGGGAATGTGACAAAAAAATAAATACTGACATAAATAATTTGCTATTATTCTGACATTTCACATTCTTAAAATGAAGTGGTGATCTTTGAAAGGGAATGTTTACTAGGACTGAATGTAAGGAATTATGAACAACTGAGTTTTAATTTATTTTGCTACATATGTAATCTACTGAATTCAACTAAATATACTTAATTCAGTGTCAGAAAATGGTCAGAAAAATAGAATAACTTAAAAACATAATATGTAAAATATCTTTAGAAATACTCACATTGAGATGGGCTGAGCTTTTGCCAACTTACTGGCAATGAGGAAACTCTTTTTTTGGCATATATGTATGTATGACTGGTTAGGACAAAATTAGCTGTAGGCTGAACTATTTTCCTTCCTCTTTAATATATTTTGCAATAATACAATGACTACACTGTCACATTTAATACAGAGCATAGCGCTAGTTGTGTTACCAATGAATTGTGAATATTATTAACATAATTCAGTTCACTGATACCACATAATGCTTCTGAAATGTATAGTAAAATTCATTCAGGAAAAGGTTGCATTGTGGTAACAAAAATAAAAAAGTTATGAATCAATTCATTGATTGGTTGTTAAACATATATGTGTATTTGATTTCTGAAATTTCATGATTATTTACATAATGCTTATAATTTATACTAAACCAATCAAAAATAGTGAATGAGTATTGAATTTATCATAAAAAAGCATTATAACTCTAAACAATATACACTTCTTGGCACCCTTGAATATTATATGTTGTACAATATCTACAGAAATAATTGGAAATGTACCTACTTTGTAATATCAAAGTTATTTAATAGGATGTCCCAATATATTCTGCAAACAAAGATGCATTTTCAACTTACATGTAGTGATCTAACAGAAGAGTACACTCACTGGCCACTTCATTAGGTACACCTCACTAGTACCGGGTTGGACCCCGCTTTTGCCCTCCGAAATGCCTTCAATCTTTGCGGCATAGATTCAGCAAGTTGTAAAAATTCCTTAGAGATTATGGTCCATATTGATATTGCTGCAGATTGAGCAACAAGGAGATTAGAATGTGCTGAGTTCCAGACAATATTCAACCTAGTTAATGTTGCACTATGCAAGTTCTAGCACCACCTGTTGACAGTGAGTTGAATGTCAGTATTAAAAGGCTGGTTCAAGTACCCCTGACAGCAGTCTGCGTTTTGGGGCTTGGCTCAATGTGGTTGGAGTCAAACATTTGAGCTTTAACCACCATTTTTTTGGGTGGTGGACTCAAGGGGGTAGGCTTGGACCCGGAAGTTGAAGCAGCCCTGGGTGGATTCTGATGCTACCTGACTATCACCTCTCGTCAGCATTCCATAGACTCCCATTCATTTTATGGGTCACTTTGACAGCAAAAAAATTGACATCTGAATCATTTAAAGACTCTATTTTCCCATTGTTTATTTCTAAAGAAACAGGAAAATGTATAAAAAGCTCCATTACCCTGTATCTCACGTTATGGCCTCGTAGCAGCCGTTTTTGTGAAAATATCCTAACCCTCTAAGGTTGACAGTCACAACATGAATTTGAATATCATAAGAAATATTATATTACTCTAAGTGGTACGAGCACTTTTCAACACTTTTTGCTTCATGCTATATTTGTAACATGCTACTGATATTGTTGCAGTTAACAGACTTGTTATGCATGTCATGTACTGTTAAAATGCTGTTAATAAATGTTATATTGATGATCACAATACGGCACACTGACGTAGCGGGACATAGTTCTCTGCATATACATAGGTTAAACCTCAACAGGACAAAACTCATTAGTATATAATGCTACACCGAGGTGGAGAGAGTTAAACTATGGTTTTGTACTTTACCCAAAAGAATCACCAACAGTCCAACATAAACAGGAGTTAAGACGCACAATGAGGCACACCACCTTCTGGAACACTAAATGCTTTACAGCTTACTTCATTACTAACCACCTGTGTGCTCCAATAATTCCAGTAATTTCAAATGACCCATAAATTGAAATGTCCAGAAGGTGGTGCAAACGTCCCATAAATATTTCAAAATATACACACTATTATATTAAATATAATCCCAAATAGTCCATTATACAAAAATAATTCAAACTCAGTTCAGTTCTATGCCACAAAATGCACACAAGTCCATGTCATGCCTCTTAAATATGCATTTAATTATAAAGACAAGTATTGGGGAAATATGTAAAGTCTGTTGTGCATGAAGATATTGAGCTAGTTTAGAGGCATTTTCCATTGTTTTGATTCATGAAACTTTCCAGAACCTGGCAACCCTGGCTGCAAAACTTTCCAGATCTGATTCGGTGGTGTCAACATAGTGATTAGGCTATTGAATTTAACAATCCATGGAGATTAACTTCTGAGAAGTCAAATAAGGAAATATTGTTAGAAAACCAAGGTAAATTTCAATTACAAACGTAAGTGTCATTACTACCAAGGGCGTAGGAATGGGGGGATCGGGGGACATGTCCCCTCCAATGTTACACTACAGGCAATGCGTTCCCCCCCAATAATAAGAACAATTTGTGAAGAAAAAAATGGTGTGTATATTTCACAATATAAAACTCGTTCCTATGCCCTTGTTTACTACTGATGAGTTTCATAACAATCCTGTGCAAATTTAATGAACAAAGCTCTCAGTTAAAAACAAAGTGTTGGTTTCTGCTGTGAGTGTTTCATTGACAGCATGCTAGCTGTGCAAGTCAGCCCCAAAATACTGTAGGACCAGAAAAAAAAAATCCAGAGCTAATGTGTAGACTACCAGGCTTTTTAGTAATAGGTAGTTACAGTCATGGCCAAACATTTTCAGAATGTCACAAATACTAATTTCTACAAAGTCCACTGCCTCAGTGTTGATGATGGCAATTTGCATATACTCCAGAATGTCATGAAGAGTGATCAGATGAATTGGAATGAATTGCAAAGTCTCTATTTGCCATGAAAATGAACTTAATTGCCCAAAATATAATTTCCATTGCATTTTAGCCCTGCCACAAAAGGACCAGCTGCCATCATGTCAGTGATTGTCTTGTTAACAGAGGAAATCACTCTCATGCTGATTGAGTTAGAATACCTTATGGACTGGAAGCTTTAAAAGGAGGGTGGTGCTTGATATCATTGTTCTTACTCTGTCAACCATGGTTACCTGCAAGGAAACACGTGCCGTCATCATTGCTTTGAACAAAAAGGGATTCACAGGCAAGGATATTGCTGCTAGTAAGATTGCGCCTAAATCAACCATTTATCAGATCATTAAGAACTTCAAGGAGATGGGTTTAATTGTTGTGAAGGTGTCAGGGTGCCCAAGAAAGTGCAGCAAGCGCCAGGACCGTCTCTTAAAGTTAATTCAGCTGCGGGATCGGGGCACCACCAGTGCAGAATTTGGAATGGCAGCAAGCAGTTGTAAGTGCATCTGCACAAACAATGAGGCAAAGATTTTGGAGGAAGGCCTGGTGTCAGAAAGGGTAGCAAAGAAGCCACTTCTCTTCAGGGCGCATTGTAGAATTCTTGAAAAAGAAGGATCAACACTGCAAATATTGACTCTTTGCATAAACTTAATGTAATCGTCAATAAAAGCCTTTGACACTTATGGAATGCTTGTAATTATACTTCAGTATACCATAGTTACTACTGACAGAAAGGTCTAAGAACACTGAAGCAGCAAACTTTGTGGAGACCAATACTTGTGCCAATGACTGTAGGTGTACTGAGCTGCTACATTGTGTTTTCCTATTTTTTTCCATTCATTCTGTTACCTCTGAAATTGCAGGATCCTTCTTCCTCCCGCAGGACCTTTGACTTGACGAATTAAGCACTGTGAGTAGGTAAAGTTGTACTATGCAAGTTCTAGCACCACCTACTGTATCAGAAGCATGTTAAATATCCATTTTATAAGGCTGGTTCAAGTAACCCTGACTGCAGTGTGAATTTCGGAGTGAGGCTCAATGTGGGCGGAGTCAAGCGATTGATTCTGTCCACATTGAGCTCCACCCACCGTAATTTCTTGGGGACCATCTTTGGGGGCCATCTAAGGGTGTTTTGTATTTTGTGAGAATGTTCCCAAATAATTATGCTATTGAACAAGGCTGTGTATGTGGGCAGTATACTTGAAAATGCAAACCTCAAAGTCATTCTCCCTCTTTTGCTGATCAGAACAAGATTGGAGGCAGAGATAGGACCATCAACTGAGTAAGTGTACTGGTGAAGGCATATGTCATGACTCCATTTGGACAATTGATGGGTATACATACTGTGTTTTGCTTGATTAGATGTAGTAAATATTGTATGGGTTTATATGTATGTTTTCATGGAGTATGGCACCACCTTCTGGACATTTCAATATATTGGTATGACTTCAGTCAATATGGATAGATATAAAGAATATCGCACATCCACTTGTGTTGGTGCAGGACAGAAAAATCAGAATATGTAAAGAGAACAAATGTCCGCAACTCAGAATTGCTCCTGTGTAATTTTAATAAAGAACGCACGGACAGACAACGTTTCGATCCTGCAACGATCTTCGTCAGGTCAAGATCCTTGCAGGATCGAAGCGTTGTCTGTCTGTGCGTTCTTTATTAAAATTACACAGGAGCAATTCTGAGTTGCGGACATTTGTTCTCTTTACATATTCAGTCAATATGGCCCACCTGGTTGATGTGACTATCCCAGCACACTGGTGGGTGTTTGTCAATTAAGTTGTCTACATAGTTTCCTTGAGTTTCAGAAGGTGTGTGCTTCATTGTTAACGGTTTCTGTTGAGTTGATGTGCTACAAGAGCTTAGACTTCAAGAGTGCTTATGAGAGTACATCCTGGAAAGGGTTTATATATGGAATCTCAGTCAACCATTCACTGTCTCACTAATTTAAGGTGTCGTATGTAATCGTCCTAAGAGTATGGAAACCAACGTATAATCAGAATTACCTCATGGTACAGCGTTATAGTACTAGATTATATTCATCAGCCTTGTAGAGTTGGTTATTTAGTTTGGGCACCACTGTCGCCCAGTGCCTTAGAAGCCGATCTAGTGTTTCTTATTTTGCAGTGTTACTCATAAACCACAGAACACACACTTCCTGCATCTGGACTTTCTCATCCTCAACAACAAGCCTGTGACAGGATAGATCAAATAGGATGATAGATGGAAGGTTTGCGAAGTGATTTCATCCTCACTTGTAAAAGTATTTTTAAAATACAATACTTTAGTTTATTTTGATACATTGTGTGGCGGCTGTATTTTGTAGTTCGATGCAATTAAAAATAAGGTATTTGGTATTTTATTTTAAAATACATTTGGATGCATCTTTGCCCATCCCTGCTTGCATGTGTGACTTACTCCCACCTCTGGCAACCAGGAAGCCTTTTGCCTGTAACAGACCTCTTTAAAAATGTATTCACTTCCTCAACACAATTTAATAAAGACCGTTAGCCACAATAAATATATTCACAGCTAAATGACATCCTTGTCCGTACTGACCAGTATATTTGTTACATATTGCAGTAGTCAGGAATACACTGCTCTGCCTGTTCAAACAACCAGGATGTCACATGCCATCTTGCCCATACAGACCACTAACAGTTCACATTTACCTCTTGAGTGCGGTGAACACAGGGTTTTCAATCTTATAAACGCTGCTTAAACAAAATAAAGGGAACACTTCAACAACACAATGTAACTTCAAGTCAATCACACTTCTGTGAAATCACCCTGTCCACTCAGGAAGAAACACTGATTGACAATCAATTTCACATGCTGTTGTGCAAATGGAACAGACAACAGGTGGAAACTATAGGCAATTAGCAAGACACCCCAATAAAGGAGTGGTTCTGCAGGTGGTGACCACAGACCACTTCTCAGTTCCTATGCTTCCTGGCTGATGTTTTGGTCACTTTTGAATGCTGGTGGTGCTTTCACTCTAGTGGTAGCATTATTATACAACCCACACAAGTGGCTCAGGTAGTGCAGCTCATCCAGGCATCCAGGATGGCACATCAATGCGAGCTGTGGCAAGAAGGTTTGCTGTGTCTGTCAGCGTAGTGTTCAGAGCATGGAGGTGCTACCAGGAGACAGGCCAGTGCATCAGGAGAAGTGGAGGATGCCATAGGAGGACAACAACCTAGCAACATGACCGCTACCTCCGCCTTTGTGCAAGGAGGAGCAGGAAGAGCACTGCCAGAGCCCTGCAAAATGACATCCAGCAGGCCACAAACATTAACTTTAAAAAATGATCCATGAAAAAAAAACAGTAAAAACTACTGCTAATTTGTTGCTAGTACTTTTTCACATTTTTTACAGACATTTCCTTCAAAACAATAACAGAGAATATTATTATGTTATTATTTATTAGGACCTATATTGCTAAAAATAAGCATTTGTGCCACTGTCTCCATACCTGAGACTGATATCGAACAGCACAAACATTGATGCAAGTATATTTATTTTATATTTTTGTGTTTGTGTATTCCAGGGCAAAGTGCAGTTGGGCTGTCTTCATTCAGGAGACTTTGGAGAACATTGCTGGCCCACATCTCAGAGGACCATAGAGTTTTGTGACAGATACCATGAACATCACTTGCCCTGCACCTATATCTGACACTGGACAGAAACAATCTGTAAGAATATAGACTCCTATTTCATCCCATTCCATCACTTGGGTGAGTTCCCATTAACATACATTTTCATAGTACATTGATTTCAGTCTCACTGGTCCCCTGTGGGATTTGAAAATTACAATTACATTACATTACTTCTGCCTGGATGAACAATGTGTGATAGTATTACCAAAAAATGTATCTACAATTGCTGGTTTACTAGTGACATATTTAAATTATATAATATATTTTCTATATATTTTTAGTGTACAAAATTATATTTTAAATATATTACAAATATACTAATGAATGAAATAAGTGAGTAAAATCTAACATAGAAGTATACTTATTACTGTTGAAATAATACTTAAATATCTTTTTCTAAGGGTTTCCAAAATTAAACACTTTAGACTTACTGGTTTTTGCTTGAAAGTCAGGTTGAGTCAATCACCTTACTGCCTTTGTTTGACAGTTTCTTAACAGGTCCTGTCATTCCCTGACAAAGATGGGTGGGGTTAAGGCTTAGGAGGGTGTGAATGATCTTGGATGGGTGTGAACAAAGGGGACCTCTGTGGGGGTGAAATCTTTGGCAAAACTTTGAGGGCTGATTTCTCAGTTTTGCAATTCCAAGTGTGTCAACATTTCAAGCATCATAGCTTTCCAAATGTTCCTTCTATTTCAGTGTATGTTATACCACTTGAAAGCTCTGAATCTGTCATTTCATAAAATATAAAAAAATGACTTTCTGACCCATAAGCGTATATATCTGCTGTGGGTCACATATGCTTGCTCCTCTTATCCTCCACAACACACATCTCATATAGCGCTACACTATGATGCCTGTTGTGCCAGCGATAATCACTGTTGCATTGGTGATAATTTACCCTTTCAGTGAGTTATTGTTTTTAATTTCATTTTAGCTGGGAATTGTATTGCCTGTAGCGCCACCTACAAGTCTACTATTGAATTGATTAACATATTACCTGATTATTTGCTGGTTTGTTTTGCAGTGTTAAAGTTAGTGTAAAAATGAAAGCTACAGCAAGTGCTAGGTTAAAAAAGCATAGAGAGAAGATTTATAGCAACCCAGACGTTCGCATGTCAGGCTCCAATTTTTCCTCAGTCAGAGCTGCAATCAGTTACTCTTTGCTCCTGATCATCTCAGAATATGTAGATGGTTTTCTTTGCATGACATTCCACTATTGGTGTTGTGTCATAGGGTCTTTTACGAAGCTAATAACATACAGTATGTAGCCTATGATGAGTCATCTGTTTTACAAGTATTTTTCTGATCTGGTGTTATTCTTTGTTTTGATTATTAGGCACTTATTCTTTTAGAAACCAGTTCTTGCTTGCGATATGTTTTCTATAACCTATATACACAATGGTGGCATATAGTTAATTCAAATTAGACAGACGATCAAGTTCACTAGCATAAATAATGTTATTCGCAACTGGAAAATGAAAACTATTGGATAATAGATCTCCAGGGTTGGGTAGGCCTGTCCGTCAATAGGGAAACCTACAGGATGGTAGATCTTTAACATTGGGCAACCAGGCCCTACAATTGGAAGCATCTTGTAAATGGTTTCCATGCCAAAAATGCTCACTGTGGGGAATCACCAGGGCAGTTTAATCTCAAAGGAGCATACTGGACATCTTCTTCCTCTTTCTGGAGCTGAGGAAGTTGGAAGTTGGAATACACAGGCTCTTCCTGTTTTTTGGAGGAAGAGAACTGAACGCTGGCATAGTGAATGTCCTCCAGGTTGTCTGTGACTGCTGTCTCAGTAGTGGTGGTGTTGCCTGAGATGGAGGAAAACGAGTTTCCCTAATGGGGTGACAGCAAAGACAACATGAGTAGTGGAAATAGTCCACAATGCAACTCCAAATAGTCTTTAGATCTTTTAAAGTAGGCTCACCTTTCCACTGTCTGCTTCATCTACTGTGTCAGGGATGGATTTAGTGTTTTTCTTCCTGTTTTGATTGAGGATAAATAATAAATATTAATAATAATAAATTGAGGATAAGATACCTTCACTGAAACTGGAGTTCAGTTGATCTCCATCATAGGCTAATGAACAGAACAGTATTATTTTCTTTGCAAAACAGTAAGTTAGATCATTGATATAACACACAATGGCAATGCCAAACACATTTTTTCTAAAGAGCTAATGTTAATGCCACAGTTATTCATTCATGGCCTTTTCTGAGAGAGACTGAGCCACGGGCCAAGCCTGTCAGTAGTTCAACTGTGATATATATAGGAAACATTTTTAGGAATGACAATAACAATAGTATCAACAAATGTCACAGATAAATTAAAGAAGGTAAACCATGTTAGTCTATATTGACAGTTCTACTTTGTATTAATTTGACTATTGTTTAATAGTTGATTAAAACAAGATGATCGTATGATGAAATGTTTTTCCAGTCATGATTCAGGTTTGGTCTGCTTGGCTTTTGTTTGAAAACTTGAATTCTTGTGGAAGAACGGGGTTCAAGCAATCAATAATGTGTTTAATAAAAGTTATTAACCAAGCACTAAAGAGAAGAAATATAAATTCAACTCACCTGAACCAAAGGAAGCCGGAGATACAGAGTATGAGAACCACAAGCACCAATGTTATTCCTATTACCATAGGTACAACTGAGCACTGTTTACCTAAAATAATATATCAAAATACATGTGAAAAATATAACAAATACATTCATTAAGCTTTGAAATAGAGCACATTAATACAATTAGAGTATGGGATGTCAAAGCAAATATGTACTCTAAAAGAAAAAGAAGAGAATATAATGATACATTTGAACATCAACTTTATTCACTAACTAAATATATACAGTACATATGCAGAATCTTACTTGGTATATTAGTGCAGCAATTAGTGGACAACATATTGTCAGAATACTACAAAGAATTAGCAGACAATAACATATGATGGGTGCTGAAAATACAGTATAAAATAACGGGCTATGAGTGGTGGAATTATCTACATACAGTGGACAAAAATTTGAATGCAACACTTTTGTTTTTGCCCCTATTTACTCAAAGTTCTAAAACTTATTCTATGTAAACAATAGGCTTATTTCTCTCAAGTTTTGTTCACAAATCTGTCTAAGTCTGTGTTAGTGAGCACTTCTCCTTTGCTGAGATAATCCATCCAACTCACAGGTGTGGCATATCAAGATGCTGATTAGACAGCATGATTATTGCACGTGTGCCTTAGGCTGGCCGCAATAAAAGGCCACTCTAAAATTGTCAGTTTCATCACACAGCACAATGCCACAGATGTTGCAAGTTTTGAGGGAGTGAAACAACTCACACGCAGTGATTTAAAGCCACAACAGGTGGATTCAGCACCACAGCCAGCTCCACAGCCTAAGGAATCACAAGGCTGCAGAGCTGGCCGTGGTGCTGAATCCATGTTAACTGTTTTGGTCAACTGTCCTGACACAGATGGTCTTTTTTATTCCTTTATTTATACAGGAAATCAGTCTGAGACCAAGGTCTCATTTACAGCTGAGTCCTGTTCACAAATTCACAATAACATACAGCCATATAGAAAAAAAATTATATCTATCTATCTATCTATCTATATATATATATATATATATATATATATATATATATATATATATATATATATATATATATATATATATATATATATGCCTTAATTCTATGAGGCATTGATTCAACAAGGTGCTGAAAGCATTCTTTAGAAATGTTGGCCCATATTGATAGGATAGCATCTTGCAGTTGATGGAGATTTGTGGGATGCACATCCAAGGCACGAAGCTCCCGTTCCACCACATCCCAAAGATGCTCTATTGGGTTGAGATCTGGTGAATGTGGGGGCCGATTTAGTACAGTGAACTCATTGTCATGTTCAAGAAACCAATATGAAATGATTTCGAGCTTTGTGACATGGTGCAATATCCTGCTGAAAGTAGCCGTCAGAGGATGGGTACATGGTGGCCATAAAGGAATGGACATGGTCAGTAAAAATGCTCAGGTAGGCCGTGGCATTTAAACAATGCCGAATTGGCACTAAGGGGCCTAAAGTGTGCAAAGAAAACGTCCCCCAAACCATTACACCACCACCACCAGCCTGCACAGTGGTAACAAGGCATGATGGATCCATGTTCTCATTCTGTTTACGCCAAATTCTGACTCTACCATCTGAAAGTCTCAACAGAAATCGAGACTCATCAGACCAGGCAACATTTTTCCAGTCTTCAACTGTCCAATTTTGGTGAGCTCTTGCACATTGTAGCCTCTTTTTCCTATTTGTAGATGAGTGGTACCCAGTGGGGTCTTCTGCTGTTGTAGCCCATCCGCCTCAAACTTGTGCGTGTTGTGGCTTCACAAATGCTTTGCTGCATACCTCGGTTGTAACAAGTGGTTATTTCAGTCAAAGTTGCTCTTCTATTAGCTTGAAGCAGTCGGCCCATTCTCCTCTGACCTCTAGCATCAACAAGGCATTTTTGCCCACAGGACTGCCGCATACTGGATGCTTTGTAAACCCTAGAAATGGTTGTGCGTGAAAATTCCAGTAACTGAGTAGATTATGAACTACTCAGACCGGCCCACCTGGCACCAACAACCATGCCACGCTCAAAATTGCTTAAATCACCTTTCTTTCCCATTCTGACATTCCGTTTGGAGTTCAGGAGATTGTCTTGACCAGGACCACAACCCTAAATGCATTGAAGCAACTGCCATGTTATTGGTTGAGTAGATAATTGCGTTAATGAGAAATTGACCGGGTGTTCCTAATAATCCTTTAGGTGAGTGTATATATATATAGAACACGGTTACACAGAACATTTGCAATCAACAATAATATGTTCATTTAAAATTGCTTTAAATTTTCCAATAGAAAGCAAGACATCAAGTTTAAGGTTTTTTGTAACTCATTCTATGAATGAGGGGCATGATACACAAAAGCAGTTTTACCCAGATCAGTATGTACCTGTGGAACGTCTAAGGATAACCAGACTTTGGAACAAGTTTTATAGCCTCCAGTACTTCAAGTTAATTTTGAAGAGAGGTAATTTGGTAGTTTTTGGGTTATGGCCTTATATCAGCCATCCTGGCAACCAAGGTGTCCCATCCAACCAAAATATACAGAGTACAGTGATGCGTATTAAACTTGCCGCCAGTTATAAAACGAAGAGCCGCATGATAGACCGCATCCAAAGGCCTCAAAACAGAAGCTGATGAATGCATATACAATACATCCCCATAATCCATCACAGACATGAAAGTAGCTGCAACAACTTTAAGTCTGTGCTCAAATGACAAACAGGCTTTGTTCCTATAAAAGAAACCTATTTTAATTTTTAGCTATCTTATCAAATTTGTAACATGTAATCTGAAAGAGAGATGGTCATCTAGCCAGATCCCAAAATATTTGTAAGATTGAACTTGTTCTATGTCAACACCTTCCAGGGTACTAATGTTCAGATTGTAGCTTCCTGTATTTTTAGGAAAAAGTTATATATTTGGTTTTACTTGTATTACACCAGTTTAAGATCTAAGAGGGATTTTTGTAGACACAAAAAAATCTGACTGAAGATAGGCAAATACCTAAGCATATGATTTGCCAGTATTATAAAGTATTGTGTCATCAGCATAAAAATTATATTTCCAATCTGTAAGACAGCTGTAAGACCACACAGGGAAAACAGGATGGGCTATGGCATAAAGGATAGGGTAAGGGCAGAAAGGTTTACTTTCAGGAATCCAGCTGAAGCACCCTGGGCCAACAGCAAGGATGGACTGGGACAAAAATTTGTCCTGGGACTTTGGATGGATTGACCGGTGGGGCATGGCGCACGCGTTGTATCTGTCGCTCCCCACGTCCGTCATTCACTCTGGGTTTCTCCTCATATAAATACAGAGGAACTCTCTTTCTCTCGATTTGACGGCCAGAGCATAGTTTTGTGCTCCTGCGGATGCAACAGCCAGTCCATCTCAGCCTAACTGAGACCTGTTTTAATATGTCCAGAACTATAACTGGCCGACCGGCCGTCAAAGTAAAATATGACTTCCCGGAATAAATTGGCCGTTCGGAAAAACCTCCGATCCTCCCGATGGCTAGTCTGTCCCTGGCAACAGGGTAGGCACTATGGGTTTGAATGTGCTACTTGGGAATATCCCCATCCTAAGGGACATTAAAGAAATAC
>JACXGM010030153.1:0-13394 GCA_016801145.1 Umbra pygmaea
AGAACAGTGTAGATCTAGCTTATTAAGTGGATTCCTAGCCTTTACTAGTTTCGCCTTCAGAATAATAGCGCTTGATTCAACGCGATACACATCGCGTAACAACAAAGGAAACATTGCACATTTCGAAAATATGCCACTAAACTCTATTAGAAAAGTGTGACATTTACTTACTAATATTTTAATAAGACCATTTACATTTCCATCTGGATTGCTTATATAATAAATAGACAGAGTCATTGTCGCTAGCAGCGTGAGCCCGGTGTGCGGCAGTAATAATCATCCGTGCGGAACCACCGTCCGCGATACAACGTTGGTAACATTGATTAAACGAAGACTCGAGTCAAGTCATTTTGTTTCGACATATTTTTGTAATCGAGTTATTCGAGTTATTCGAGTTATTCGAGGAATCGTTTCAGCCCTAGTTACTAGTTTAGACATTTGGCACCTGCTAATCTACCTATGATTACTTGGCCAGCTGTTTTTTTCTCACTACAACACACACCATGCGAGAAAGCGTACTCACCTCTACTTTCTCGACCACCTGTTTGCCGAAGGAGCACACTTTGGTGGACACAGTGATGGTCATGTTCTCAGAGCTGCTGTACTGGCTGCTGACCCCATAGAAGGAGCCTGGACCATCCTGCATGCCACTGCTGTTCAGGTCCGCCTGCAGAGAGGGAACACACACAGGTCAGTTCAAATGAACCCTTTACACATCAAAATGCAGATGTGGCCAGGGCAATAATTTGCGATGTTTGTACTGTGAGATGCCTAAAACCGCACTACAGGGAAATAGGAAGGACAGCTGATTGTCCTTGCTGTGGCAGACCATGTGTAACAACACCTGCACAGGATCAGTACTTCTGAAAATCACAACTGCGGGACAGGTACAAGATGGCAACAACAAATAACAGAGTAACACCAGGAATGTACAATCCCTCCATCAGTGCTCAGACTGTCTGCAATAGACTGAGAGAGTCTGGACGCCTGTAGGCCTGTTGTAAAACGGGTCCATCACCAGCAACAACGTTGCCTATGGGCACAAACCCACCTTCGTTCGACCAGCCGGGACTGAGAAAAAGTGCACTTTACTGACGAGTCACGGTTTGTCTCTGGTGATGGTCGGACCTTCGTTTGGAGGTGTCGTCATGGTCTGGGGGTTGTGTCACAGCATCATTGGACTGAGCTTGTTGTCATTGCAGGCAATCTCAATGTTGTGCGTTACAGGGAAGACATCCTCCTCCCTAATGTGGTACCCTTTCTGCAGGCTCATCCTAACATGACCCTCCAGCATGACAATGCTACCAGCCATCCTGCTCATTCTTGTGGGATTTCCTGCAAGACAGGAATGTCAGTGTTCTGCCATGGTCAGGGAAGATCCCAGATCTCGATCCCATTTAGCATGTCTTGGACCTGTTGGATCAGAGGGTGAGGGCCAGGGCCATTCCCCTCAGAAATGTCTGGTGCCTTGGTGGAAGAGTGGGGTAACATCTCACAGCAAGAACTTGCAAATCTGGTGCAGTCCATGAAGAGAAGCTGCACTTCAGTACCTTATGCAGCTGGTGGCCACACCAGATAGTGACTGTCACCTATTAATCAATTTCTGTATACCTTGTTCAGTTAAAGTTTTAGTTGGTTTATCTTTTCATGTTCATACAAATATGTACATAGTAAGTTTGCCAAAAATAACAGCAGTTGAAATTGAGAGGACATTTCTTTATTAACTGAGTTTAGATCTATCCAGAGCGACTTACGTAAGCGATTAAGATTTCTTGCTCACAGGGATAACAAAATTTTTTGGCACCTTTTAGGATTAGGGATTTGAACCAAGTATCTTTTGTTAACAGCCCTTATACTCTAACTACAAGGCTATCAGATGCCCCCATCAGATGGGAGCGTGTTAGCGGTATGTGATGTGTAAAATAAATTACTTCCAGATGATTTTAACAAAGTTTTCAACCATATACCACCTGGTAATACATTTGAAGTGAGCATTAAATTAAAATGAAATTATATATTTTTTAATGCAACATTAACAATGTTTGTCATGATGAAGTCTTAGTTACTCACCCAAAACTTGACCAGAAAAAAGGCATTCTGGGGTCCTTTCTCATAAAGCTCCTTGAGTCCGCCCTTCTTCTCTGGGAACTTGTCATAGATCTGCCTGATGTCCACCGCCTCTAGCAGGGGGTCGCTGTAGGAGGGGTTGGTCTGACCGATATGGACAAAAAGATGTTTGCTGTACTGCAGGGGGCGGCAGAGAGAAGCGAATGTTCAGGACCGTCAGTCATGACTGATGTCTTGCTTATCATTATTGAATTAGCGCTAAAACTTTTAGTCTGGAACTGTTACTCTGATTAACCGGTTGGTTCATGCTGCGATTGTTTTGACCACTCACGTTATCGGGGTCCCTCTGCACCTCCATAAAGGCAGAGTACTCAAGCATCCGCAGTTTGGAAGAGGCTATGGTCCGGTCCTGCCACACAGGAACCGCCGTAGCAGCTGGGGGAAGAGGGGGAGCCAAAGGCTCATAAGCTGAGAGAAAGAGACAGACAAGAGCAAGACAGGAATTCAAGCCAAATTCAATGGTGAATATTTGTGCTCAGTCCGGATATTGTTATTTTTTATTTGAGGTATTTTTTATTATTATTTTTAATGACAGGACAGTATGAGGCAGAGCCTCAGGATACATGTATGTAGGGGGAGACTGAGAGGAATGGCACACAAAAACAGCTGACCCGGGGCTCAAGCCCACGTGACCAGGGGGCTATGTGCGGTTGGGATTCGGGAGCTTTGACAGCTACATCAAACTCTGGGACATTCAGATATATTTCTTAAAAAGTCTCCCTTGTAAAAAACAAATTCTGATAATAACTAAAGATGACATATATATACTAAATGGACTCCATACTCACTTGATATAGGTGGCGGAGCAGGGCCTGGCAGGGGATTTGGGTACGGGGACTGTGCAAAAGGTTTGATACTGAAAGAAAATGATCAACAAATCACTGTCACTGGGCACTCAGGAGCCGAATGTTTTAATCACTCTTGTGTTTATTCAGGTAATGTTCAAGTCTATGTGAAACCTGGATAATTAGGCATGTGGCATTGGGCTTCATTGGCATGTCAGACAGATGTGGATCCACAGTGTTATGCCTGGGCATGTCTGTGGCGGCACCAGCTACACATAAGTCCACCTCTGCTTCGCTATGTCATATGCCATGCACTCCGAAAAGTATTTACTGTACATATTCGGCTTGACTGGTGATTGACTGATTTTTTGACAGATGTTTGTTGTCCTTTGAATGACACTTTCTGCTCGTTTTAAACATGATTTTAAAGGAATGCTTAAAAGTGACGAACAAACCTTGACTACGGTCCAATTTCTTACTTCAGGTGCGTTTTTAGAGCAAGGCATGAAAATGGGAATGACAAATGTACTGGAACATAATGAAATGTTGGACATTCTGCAGCAAGCTTGTCTTTAAAATGCTTACCAATGTACACTTTTTTCATTACAACTATGTTCTACCCTGCTGAAGGCCGCTTGGCTTTTGAAGCTTTGGTGAAAATCTATTTTTTATTGAAGCACTAGAGTTTACATCTTTACATTTTCTTTTCAACATTTTCTACTGTGCCAGCTAGAAACTTGTCTAATCAGATTTGTTTGTTTCACCACAAATGTTCCATCATAATTGGCCATAACCGAAAAAAGGTTCTACCCAATTAGCTGTTCCCTGGTGTGAAGTTAGTGCATGAGCAGGAAACATACTGAAGCAGAGTTAGGGCTGCCTTGTGCTACAGCTGGACTATAAGGGAACTTACGCATAGCTGGTACGGCCAAGCCCAGGATTCCTTCCCGGGTTGAGCTCTAGAACCAGCCTGATGTGCACAAATGTGATCCGTTAAACTTGCCAAAGAGAACCCGCCACTCCACTCACACCAACTTTCAATCAATGACTCAGTCTATCAGAGACCAAACATGCAATCTGCAGCTGCCAATCAACAGGTGGTTAACACATCATACTTACTCCTGAGAGGGACCAGATGGTCCTGGGATAGGGCCAGGCCAAAACTGGAGGGCAAAGATGTAATTTCGTCATGCACAACACATTACTAAATTCACATAGAATATATAAATTACTGTGACATTTTGTAATCCTATTGTGGAATTGCTCACTCTGGCTTGCGGGGGGTAGGGAGAATGAGGCAGTGGGGGGAGCTGGCTTTTGATCAAGCTCGGAGATACGATCTGAGCCGACGACAGTGCCGCCATGTTCTGGAGGGCCTTGTCTTTAGAAGCCTGGTCCTGTAAACATGGAGGGGGAAGTGAGGGAGAGACGCCACTAGATGTCAGCCTAAAACCTGCAGTACACTGACCTGGACCCACTAACATGCCACTTACAAATGGTACACTGTTCATTTACTGGACACAAAATACCCTACAGTATTACTATATCAATATTACTATCAACATTTTTACAATATATTTTCATCCATATCTAAGCTTCTAATCTACTCATAAATAAAAATCTCAATATTTAAAATGTTAAGACTGTGCTACCACTCCGTGTGGAGTACTAGACTACAATGATTTAAACAAAGAGATTTAAGAGAACATATTTCAATAATTTTACTATTCAACAATGAGCAGATAAAAAGTTTAAGCCACATAACCATACAGAACATTCCAGAAGTCAGATGATTCTAATTAGTAGAGAAAAAAAATCCTTGAGAAAGAGAGTTTGTCTCTGAAAGACTGTGGTTGACACCACTGCTCTCATTATGGTAAAAGTAGAATAGATTATAATACTGCAATAGAAACAATTCCTCTCTTTCATTACAGCGAACCAGGACTGCATATATACATCATTTCAATGGCTTCATTGATCAGTACAATGTACTGAATACAGCCATACTGCAGTTCATATCAATTGGCTTGGTCCGGAATGTTCTGTTGATTGTAATGGCCAGAGACAGAAAAGAGAAGCAGATGATTTATGGTTAAGCTTGACATGTTTGTACCTGGACATTCAAGAGCATTTGTTTTTTATGGCTACCACTAAAAATTATACTAAAACATAACTTTCGGGGGGAATCCCAACTTATAACAATCCCAATATCTTTTATTATACAGAAATATTCCAAAGTGTCTTGGTACAAAGCAAAAGGAGAGGACAGTTTAGTGATACTACACTCCCCAGTCCTCATATTTATTAGGCGTGGGAGTTGAGTGATACCATGACCCAAGTAAGATAGAATTAAAGAATAAAAAATAATAATAAATGACATCACTGTGCAACTAAATTTCCTAGGTTGAGAAACAGCACATAAGCCTCGTTGGGTAGTCAAACTGCATGTCTTCAAGTTATGGAAGTATGAAACACATTTATAATGGAAAAGAAATATGACCCAGTCTACAAAGTAGACCAACTGAAATGAAAGTTACAAAACTTTGTGCTATGGGGAGCTGATAATGGGATGGCTCTTATTTTGAAGGAGCACATGGAGCACATGTATTGTGTTCCAACATTGATAAGTCTAGAAGCACACAAAGGAATGTCAGCACAGCGCGAATGTTACAGTAAAGCCTAATCTTTACAACAATTACAAGCAAGGTCATTTTTTCTGTAGGCACATGGGTGCTCCAAGGCTTCAATTCTGTCAGCACAGCAAAATGTTTTGGCGCATATGTGACCAAAATTCTTGCAGTGAAAAACCCTAAGCAGTGATTAGCATACATATATATCTAAAAAAAGACTAAGCCAGATACAGGCAACCTTGACGTTTTCGTTCGAATTACAGTGTGCTATGACAATTCTACCACTAAATGGCATATATGGATCCACAGTTAAAAGTTGTCAAGTACTGATTGGTAGAGGAAGGTGTCAAAGCAGGATACAACAAAGCTCTTTCAACCTAGTGCTTTGACAAAAACAAAAGCACAGTGAAATGACATATAGTGTTGGTTATTGCGATGCTGAAGCCAACTGAAACAGGACTGATCCTTCCAATTGTAATCAGAAATGGTTCCTGTGTTTGCATGCACATTTTGCAATACCTTAATATTAGTTTATCTTAAACTGACCTATGAGCAGATGGAGTGGAATTTTTATGTATTTGGCACGCCTGTTTAAGACTTTACTCTTCGTGTTTGCGTATGCAGCGTACACTGAAGAAGCATGGCCTAGCTTGTGAGAAAAAAAGAATATAGCAGAAGACGCAACCCTGAGAGAACCCCAGAATCACCCTGCACAAGCAATCCGTTCAGCGTCAGGTACGATGCACAGCAACTTGGTTCCAAGCACACACATTTTCTATTATGGGATAGCAGTGGGGTCAGGGTTGCCATGCCAGCGGAGGGCATTAGCAGAGTGTTCAATGCGCTGGCACTGCTAAGCAAGAGGGGGAGCAAATCACAAAAGTCAAATCCACTTACCAAATTCATGGCCTAAATCAAAGGAAAAAGAAACCATTAGTATACACGTCTAAAGGCATATACTTATGTGGATACACTGATCAACTAGTGGCGTGCTTATGTGTCAGCACATACTTAATGCAATATGAATGGATTAGTGCTTGATAGGACACACGGGTGTTGAAATAAAATGTTTTTATGCCTGATGGAAGTAAGATAACCCATTTTTTTAGATTATTTCCACTTAACTTTGCCAATATCCACTTTTTATATATGCATGTGCTTCATCGCAGCTACTGCCAGCGGACTTGGAAGTGCTGATGTGAAAATATTGTTTTGCTGTTATTTATCACGCAGCTCACTCAGACAGGAATAGACTCAAAACCAAAATCCCTACACGCTGAAAGTAACGCACTCACAGGACTTCTACATTGATTGAGCTCATAGGCGCCTAATCTACTGGTACTACAATACATGTTGCTAGGGTGCAATGCAAGGGAAACTAATTTTCTTAACCCCGCAAATCCAGACGGTGCTGGCCTAATGTACCACACTCCTAGAAAAACTTGAACGTAAAGACAGGCATCATAAGAAGGTACAAAGTTATATAATGTACTCATAAATGCATCAGAAGACTTTATTGGGACTTAGCATTATCTGATTTTGAGCTTGTTTAAAAATGAAAAACATGGCATGAGTTAATAATAAAATATTAAAAGTGCTTATAATAAAACATAATGCATTATATCTGTTTTAAATCAGTGCTATTAGACGTACCATAAGCTGCAGATACACTATATAGCCAAAGTATATGGACACTACTAATGGTGGAGGGAAAATGGTCTGGGGTCTGTTTTTCAGGGTTTCGGCTCAGCCCCTTAGTTCCAGTAAAGGGTAATTTATTCTTTCTTTCTACCCTTCCCTTCAATTGGTCTTATACAATTCCCACTGACCCTGCCTTGTCGGCAGCTCCCCGACTCCTTGGACAGATGCAGAATAATGAGGATTGCTCCCTTTGTTCATCCAATTACATATCGTCAGCCAGCTGATTTTTTCACACTGCTTATCCAACACGAAAGCCTACAGTCAGCTCATGCATGAGATGATTACACTCATCAACTACTGTGATTTAATTTACAGGAGCCCGATCTGCACAGAAGGAGTCGCTGGAGAGCGATGTGACAAGGAAGATAATCCACAAATCTATCCCAAATTTCGGGCAGTGCTATGCCAATTTGTACTGCCTCGTGCTGGATGTCCGGGGAAAGCCGGAGAACCCATAGTCAGGCTCGAACCACTGACTATCATGACATAACTTGCAATCCTGCAATCTAGCAACTTAGCCCACTACAACATGCGGACCCCTCTAGAGAAGGGTCATCTTAACACTACATGATGCAAAGACATTTTAGACAACTGGATACTTCAAACTTTGTGGCAACAACTTGGGGAAGGCCCTTTTCTGTTCCAGCATAACTGTGCTCCTGTGTACAAAGCAGGGTCCATAAAAACATGGTTCCACAAGTTCTGTGTGGAGGAACTTCAGTAGCCTGCACAGAGCTGACCTCAAACCCATTATTTCATCTTTGGGATGAACTGGAACCGGAACTGCGAGCTGGGCCTTCTTGTCCAACATCAGTGCTGAATGGGCACAAATTCCCACCACACTCTAAAATCATGTGAAAAAACTTGCCAGAATAGTGGCGGCTGTTAGACACAAAAGGGGGGCTAATTGCATATTACTGCCCATGGTTTTGGAATTGGATGTCCAACAAGCTCATAATATGCTAGCGATGGTCAGGTGTACACATACTTTTGGCTATATAGTGTATCTCCCATCTAGAACCTGAGTAGAAAGACATGACCTGAAGGCTGTAATAACTATAGCATCCAATTATGTTCTGTAGGACTTTCTAAATATCATAAAGGGAGCCATAAACATTTTGAAGCGTCACATTAAAGCTGCACGGAATGTACCTATGGCACAAAAATACCCACCAAAATCAAAATGTCCAAACTTCAAATAAAGTAGGTTCCTCATCTTCAGATTCTATCTAAATCTCTCTATGTCATATGAACAACTAAACATTAATAAAGAGTGAAGTCTAAAGAGGCTCCAATAAACAAAAAATTAAAGTCAAAAGATGAATTACGGTACCAAAAATGTAGTTTTTCTTCAAATATTTTTTTTCCATTATTATAAAGATACACTTTTTATTTTATGTTTGCAGTCTTTCCACAGATTGAGGGACAGTTTTAATACTAGAGCTGCAGGATTGGGCTAACTGTAACAACTCTGAATGCTGTCCTCTCTCTAAAGTGCAGAAGTAAATATATTGTTCTGTATATACTGTGACACACAGCAAACTCTAATGAGCATGACGTTAAGGAATAGGGTACACTCAATATGGTCTAGAAATATAAAGAGTAAAAGTATAGAAATAGTACAGTAAAATAAGAACAAACTGTTCTTAGTACAGTGATATAGATGTTCATTATGCAAGTTCAATTCTAACATTTACGTCTAAAGCTTTGCATAAGGTTGAAGTAATTTAATCTCATACATGATAACATTCAGATAGATCCAATGGAGATTGGGGTCAGAGTTGAGAAAGGTTTGAAGGTAGAGGAAGAGCTGAAGCCTTTAGGCAGAAGCATGGCTGGCATAGGTACAGCAAGGGACAGACGTGGAGCTGTAGCAACAAGGCTAACATGCGCCACAGACAAATAATTCTGCTCACAGCATTCCTCTAGGCTACATCACAGACCGACCAACAGTTTATATGCAATAAGCATTTCAATAAAGACAGCTTGGTCTTTCTTTCTTTGAAGTTTTCTACTGAGTCATTATTGAGCAAGGGGATGTATTCTAACGGTCTAAAGACGACCGCATTTCAGCTGACTGCTCTTAGCGACATGCAAGCATGACAGCTACTAGCTTGTTGGTTTATTTCTCCCAGACACGTTAGCCTATTGATGATGTGTCACGCCGTGAATTCAAGCGAATGCACCCCATAATTCGCAGACGGGCTCTTTCAGTCCAATGTGTTTTCTAGTCACGGATCACCAATCCATCTACCTCTGTAGGGGGACCTAAAGTGCACGAAGCCTAGTTAATTGGTTAGCGCAAAGCCAAGCCCCGCCCAGCCCGCAGAGAAGCGCATACCTTCAGCTTTGACTGGATCTCGCGAGATTTTCTCCGGGCGAGAACCTGCAAATGGCTAGAAACCTGCAGAGGAGAAAGAGCCAAGAGGGGAAGAGAAAAGTAGACAGAGAGAGAGAGAAGAGAGGCCATAACCAAGGAGGAAAGAGATGCCCAGTCTTAGTTGGCAGGAGGCCGTTCGGTGGAACCTACCTTGATACCGGCTTGGTATTCTCGAACTTTCTTCCGTGCTAACACCTGAATGTGACTAGATACCTGAAGGGGTGCGAGACAGTTTTCAGCATCACAGAGCATGCACACACTCACGCGGACGAAGCCCGCCCGTACTCCTGTCCGCATTAACACAAACAAACATGCCCACACAAAATGATAAAGATACTTGAACATTATGTGAAGGGGATTCATAAACCACAAAGTCATCTCATTCTGGCATTTACAATATCAATAAAAACAACAGTTAGAAAAAACAAATATTGCAACATATATTTTTCATGTCCGTAACAATTTATTTTAATGTACACATATTAGCCTCTAAATAGTATTTCATAACTGTATACACTACCGGTGAAAAGTTTTAGCACACCCAGGGATTTTAATGTTTTTTATACAAAATTATTTTTTGTACAAAATAAGGTAACATTAAATTGATTAAAATATTTTTTCCCAGACATTACCAATGTTGCAAATATCTATCACTGTTGGAAATTACTGATTTATAATTAACTATTCACATACAACAGAAAAGCCAAATTTTCTACAGTCATTATTACAGTGTCCTAATAATGTTTTGACTATAATTTCAAGTAAATGTAATGCAATGAATTTATTAATTTCTATCAAAACACATGTAAAATCCTTGGTGTTCTAAAACTTTGACCGGTAGTGTACATGTAGGCTTAGGATCTAATTGTGATTTAAACATCTGAATTCATCTGACTCTGTTGAAAACAAAAAAAATTTAAAACGGTGTTTTAGGACTAGTAAATGTTCGAAAATAGCATATACAATCAAGGGGTTGAAAACATCAACTTAAATAATACAAAATGTAGACAATATGGTGTTCATTAAAAATATTTAAATAAAGAAATAATTAAAATATCAGTGTAAAATTCTGAAAGTTACAGAGTGCATCTTTAATAATCTAATTGTTAGCTATAATAAAGTCAGGTCGTGGTGGAGCGGCAATATTATTATTTCAGTCACAAATATGCCTCTGCTTTGCCAGTGATGGGAGACACCGTTCTTGAATTATCCTGATTTAAAAGCTCTGAAACCAACTTTGGCACTTGAGCAACAATTAAAATGTTTAGTGGCCCAAAGTTAAATGAAAGCTGAGTATGTTATGCATATTAATCACAAAAACCTAATGATTCATTTGTATATTTCCAGAACCAGAAAACTTCAACAGTGGGATAAAGCCTAAACACTAACACCTTAATGTATTCTGTAGTTCCCTGTGTTGTTTCTTTTCTGTGCTGCTAAATTTGGCTAGGCCCCTCTAGAAATTGGATTAAAGTTAAATAAAGAAAGACGATAAAGCTAATTAATTTTTATTATGTGTATCTTAAAATAATGTGTTACTGTAAGGTCTTATACAGTTGTGCTCATAAGTTGGCATACCTTGGCAGAAATTGTGAAATTTCAGCATTGATGTTGACAATATCACTGTTCATGGAAAAAATCTGACTTATTTAATGATAGTGCTCATATGAAGCCATTAATAATCATACAGTTGTTTGGCACGTTTGTAAACTATACTGAAATCACCCAAATGGCCCCGATCAAAAGTTTACATACCCTTGCATGCTTGGCCTTGTTACAGACACACAAGGTGACACACACACACACGCACACACACAGGTTTAATGGCAATTAAAAGTTAATTTCCCACAACTGTGGCATTTTAAATAGCAATTAGTGTATGTCTGTGTATTGTCTGTCTGTGTATAAACACTTAATGAGTTTATTAGCTCTCAGGCTAGATACTGAGCCATCAGGAGCAGATAATAACTGTCAAAAGACCTGTGTTATAAAGTACTGGAACTGCATAAAGTTGGAAATGGATATAAATTAGAAATATATAAAAAGATATCCAAAGCCTTGCAAATCCCAGCCAGTATTGTTCAATAACTTATTAAGAAGTGGAAGTTTCTGGGATCTCTTGATACCAAGCCAAGGTCAGGTAGACCCAGAAATATGTCCTAGAAAACCCACAGGTAACCTCGGGAGACATACAAGCTGCTCTGGAAAGACAGTGTGGTTGATTCAAGGTGCACAATTCAACGATACTTGAACAAAAATTGTCTGCATGGTCGAGTTGCCAGAAAGAAGCCTTTACTGTGCCAAGTGCCACAAAAAAGTTTAGTTACAATATGCCTGACATCACCTTGACAAGACTCACAGCTTCTGGCACAGTGTAATTTGTGACGAGTCCAAAGTAGAGCTTTATGGTCACAAGTGCTATGTTTGGAGAGGGGTCAACAAGGCCTAAAGTGAAAAGAATTCCATCCCCACTGTGAAGCATGGTGGTGGCTCACTGATGTTTTGGGGGTGTGTGAGCTCTAGTAGCACAGGCAACCTTGTGAAAATGGATGGCAAGATGAATGCTACATATTATCAGACAGTACTGGCAGAACATTATTGTTCTTCAAAAGATGTGCATGCGACACACTTGGACTTTTCAGCATGACAATGACCCAAAGCCAAGTTTACCCTCCAGTGGTTACAGCAGAAAAGGGTGAAGGTTCTAGAGTGGCCATCACAGTCTCCTGACCTTAATATCATTGAGCCACTCTGGGGAGATCTGAAACGTGTGGTTCATGCAAGACGACAAAAGACTTTGCATGACCTGGAGGCATTTTGCTGAGACGAATGGGCAGCTATACCACCTGCAAGAATTCAGGGCCTCATAGACCACTATCACAAATGATTGCACGCTGTCATTGATGCTAAAGAGTGCAATACACTTTATTGAGAACTGAGGGTATACCGACTTCTGAACAGGGATTATTTCATTTTTTTCTTTGTTGCCATTCTGTTATGACCTACAGTTGAATATGACTCCCATGTTTTGCCTGCTCACCCATGTTTCTTTAAAAATGATATATTGCCAATTCTTCAGGGGTATTCAAATTTTGAGCACAACTGTACATACAAGCCTAGAAGAAATATGTGTAGCACACCTGTCAAATGTAGAGGTACAGGAGACCAATGGATCAATAATAAGACAAAGGAAGACTCTGCACACTCTAGATCAGGGGTCATCAACTTCAGATTTTTATTTGACCTAGTAGTAATTGCAATCACCTGCTTTCCCAAGTATAAACCAGTCCCTTATTAGAAAGAGAGAAAATTAAGCAGAAGTGTTTCTGCCCTCTAAGACCGGAGTTGATGAACCCTGCACTAGATCAATACCAGGGGTATGCAAACGTTTGAGCACACCTAATCTACCATATCACATGTAAATACTATGGTAAATTTAGGTCTTTATGAATGTGCATTATATCTGTATGGTTTCTTATTTTATTCAACACGTTGCTGTAAAAGGTTTATGTTACCTGCTTTCTAGTGCGGGTTTTGCCTGTCCTCAGCTTGATGTACCGTGCAATCAACTCATTGCGACCTGGAGAAGAAGAGTAAAAAAATACAATGACAAATTCTCCATGGAATCAAAGATGAAACTGATTCATACACCAAATCATTTGTTAAACATTTTGTACAGCACAGATATAAAAGTAGTAGGCAGTGTACTTCCATACCTGCAAACTCAGAAGGGCTGAAAAAGGTGACACATTTTATAACCCCCCCCCCCCC
>JACXGM010030154.1:0-13394 GCA_016801145.1 Umbra pygmaea
AGCGCAAAACCGAGGAGATGGACAATCTCTCCTGCTAGTACGCAACTGAAACATGGAGAAGTCTACATTCGCAAAGCAATGTTGGCTCGCCTTGCAAATGTTGATTCCATCGCTGTGTTTGTCAGCTTGCAGAACACTCTGGCTGACAAAAAAACACCTGAAGCTAGAGCCCCGTAAGCCCGGGTCTGGTGTTGCCCCTGCTCACCTCCCTTCTTAATTTAACTAAAGCCTATTTGTGTTATTTGAGTGATTACTCTATGAATTGCATCCCTTTTTTACGGTTTCAAACAGACATTAAAACATTACTGTTTTCAGCTGAAATATAGGGATATTGTTTTTTTCACAGATTTAAAGAAAATGCGCTTCAAAGTGCGTGCATCTGTGAGTGTGGACAAAAAGTGAGCTGAAAGAAAGCTGTTCAGATTGCTTGAGCCCAAATGAACTCCCCCACCAGTGAAAAGTGGCTGCCCGTCTCTTACACATCTTTTTGTAAGTTACCCCTATGAAAAATCTCTGGGGACGCCACTGGCCATGTCAAACCAACTGAGCCACTAGAGTGGTCCACCTTCTCCAGTGTCATTCTGTTATAGCTTTTTTTGGAATGTCTAGGAAGAAGGGACTGAGAAATGACGAACACGTGTCTGCCTGTATCACATACATAATTGTACTCACATACAGGATTCCATATCAATTTTGCTTAGCCTGCAGAAACATACGGTACTAAGCTTTTACTCTTTATAACAGATCATTTCATGCTTTACTTTACATTGACAGTTAAGGAAAGAGAGCAAGACATTGCATGGAGGGACAGGACTGAGGAAGTGTGAAAAAATGTAGATCGAATGACAGAGGGAGGTGGAGAAAGAGACATTCACCTGAGAACACGTGAAACTACAGCCAATCAATGTGCAGACTCACACATTAGTAACGGACCTGTAGCAGTGGTAATGGAGTGTACTGTATGTGTGTTGTGTGTCACACAAGTAACATTCCATCAGCTTTAGCCCACAGGGAGCCATTTCTTACACACACTCACACACACAAACACACACAATTTCAATTGAATCCCAAGTGGCTGAAACATTTTAGTGGTAGAGTAAGATGAGACCCAGAAGGAGAATTAGCAGTGTGAAATCTCAATCAGCCCTTCTGTCAGACACTCAGTGTATCACTTTGGAGAAAGTCTTGCCGCCATTATGTTAACACACAAGCTATTGGACCAGCTAGTCATTACAGAGTTTAGTCCAGTGCCAGTCAATACTAATGGTTAATCCAGAAGTGGCATCCTTAATAGTCCATTGCCCAATTGTTCATTAGCTAAAGACTGTGGAAGACAGGTTAAACAAGGAAGCTCTGCAGTCACATAAAATATATATACTTTTTGGATGATGCTAAATAAAATAATTCAATGTTTCCACACATATTTCCAGTGTAGATTTTATAGTTGTTTCAGGTTAACATTTTACATGGAGTTTATTCTACTTAATTCAGTGTTTATAACTACCATGACTTGTAGTTCCACTTACCTTGGAACACTTACAGTACAGATTTGTAACAGACTCAATTTATTTCTGTGAGTCCACCTGCAGTCTTGATGAGTCACTTTTGTGTGTGCGCAACAACACGCGCACAAGAGTTCCCCTACCTCCTTGGCACTTATGGCCATCAAGTATAAATAATATGTTTGAATAGAAGAGACTCGAAATACACCCACATCCACAGGCTTCTGAAAGGCGGTAATTTAAGCTTTTTGAATGGAGGTCAGCTTGACATGGGCCATTGTGATGTCATTACGGGTACATTCATCGTTCTACAATATACTATCACTGCATTCCAAATCTCATCCTACTCCATGTATAGTGCACTACCTGGGGAATAGTTTGATGTTTTGGGAGCCTGCCCATCTCAATGTGAACAGCACTTTGACGTGGGGTCATTTTAGTTTAATGGAGAAGAAAAGGGTTACCTTAACTCCCACCTTGCGTCAGTAGGCTGATTGTCAAAGTGGGAATGACTCACAAATGTAGCATGCCGCTCAACTACGTCACAGTGTTCACTTCAAGCGGTGTGTCACAGAAATTGCAAGGGTTTGGGTTTGTTGGTTGATTGTAAAAATAGTATGCATGTTTAAATATTCCAATTTCTAAGGCTGCATTTCCAAACCGATAGATTCTCAAATCCACTCGAGCTGAGACAAAATAATTTCCATACTGTTTTGTGTATACACTGTCATATCTCCAGAACGCAATCGCTCGTTTGTGGATGTGTCATTTAAGACATCTTTAGCTGGGTGCCTGAGGAATTTGCTCAGAAACCAGCCCAGGCCATTGACTTACAGTGAAGAATTTTACCTCAATACACATTTCTCCTGGCAGTTTGCAAAGCCCCAGGTGGGATCTTTTGAATTTCTCTTCTGCGCTACCTATGGAGGTCGTGTGGAATTCAAGAGAAACCCGCAATTTTACGCACTACAATTGTGTCTCGGCTCGGGCAGATTCGTAAATGACGCTGATATCTATCAAGATCTATCGTAGTGTAAAAAGCCTCTATGTTTTGACACCCTAAATGAATTCCTTACACGATAAACAAGGTTGTGTATGTTTTTCACAGAATTTTTATAATAGTAGTTATTAACAACTAATGTGTGCTGATGATCACAAAAACATCCACTACCTAATGCAACAGTGCTGTACAGTCAGGAGAAGCAAATATTTTGGAAACCACCATATCATACTCTTAACTACTGAATAAGCCAACGCTTGCATTGCAGATTCATCCAGGTAGTAGCAGAACAAGGCAAGGCAAACATGCCGTTATTATAGTGCATAGCTACTGTAGTAGTAACGATAAACAAAAATGCATTATTAAATGTTTAGGGAAATTGTCCATTTGTCACATCCCTAAGCAAATGTAGCAGGAACATCAATCATTTTTTGCTGTATGGTTTATGTCATGGGTCCTTACATACAAGTATTAAAACATTTCAGAATTTGAAATTGTCCTTTTTTATATTTGAGAACTATCATATTTATTTACAACTCTCACTTGCAAGGTTTTTTGAGTGATTGAGTATAAAAACTGACTGACTAGAGAAAGTAGAAGAGTATGAATCCAGACTCAATCCAGACTCAAAACACATCTGTTTAGCTACGCTTTTACTGAATGAACTCTGTGCTAAGTCCGAACTGATTGCACTATATTTTATATGGTTCGTTCAGTCTCTTATATTTCGTAAACTATACTATTTTTCTAACTGTTTTTCACTTGTATTTTAATTGCTTTAATTTTATCGTTTTAAAATGTTTATGTTTTCCTGTTTATGTAAAGCACCTTGAATTGCCATTGTGTATGAAATGTGCTATATAAATAAACTTGCCTTGCCTTGCCTATGAAGTCTGTTGTGTTTTTTTAAATTAATGTAGACATTCCACTCAAATGCCTTAATGGTCTGTGTTGTGATGAAACAATAGATGAAGCACGAGAGTGGACGTCAAATTGCCGTGCCTCCAGACGCTCCTAATCTGTGTTGCCTGTAATCCCAGCCTCTCTCATGGGATTATCACACAGGATTGTCATATCCTCTCTCCAAATCCCAGTTTAGACCACACAATCCCGAGTTTATTCCCATCCTAAAATCACCACTGTGCATGACATTTAAACAGCAGAGACCATGGAATGTAGCATATAATTCTAAAGGCTCAGTATTTAGTTGCCTTTTTATTGTCTTTCTTTCTTTCTTTGCAATACATTGCTTACTTTGAATATGAATGGGGATCTATCAAAAAGGAGTGTATCTCTGTTTCCACAGACACACACACACTGGTTATATAGGGCCACAGTAGAGGCGTACTGGCCATTAGCCAATGATGATGAGTGTTATTAGACAGCTGATGAGATAGATAAGGGACATAATAAACGAGTCTGTCCAGGCAAGGGAGAATGGATAGAATTATTAACTGGCCCTGGCGTGTGTGTATGCGCGCGTGTGTGTGCCATCGCCGCGTGTGTAATCAAAAGATTGATGAAGGCCCAAATACACTTTTCTCTGGACTCGACCCCGACGTGTGCGGAATGGATGAACAGGTCGCTGTGCTCATTTTCACAACCTCTGTGGTATGACTTAGGAGACAAAGGTTTAGTGAATTCATCCAAGGCATGCACTCCCTGTTTAGAATGAAATATGTGTACATGCGTCTGAGCACGGATCATGTGCACGTGTCTGGTTTATGACGTTTGCACATGACGGTGAAGCGGTGACTACATATTTGTTGTAAAAAACTAAACGTGGAATACTTTCTAATGAGCCATATGAAATAATGCAGCATTAAAAAGTTACAGCATATAAACTTGTCACAATGTTGAGGTGTATGAGGAATGGAGACGAGAATGTAAGGGAGATGTGCTCTTCAATTTAATCAAGATAAGCAACATATATACATATATAACATACATGGGAGGAAATTAATTACATACAGCACTTGGAGTTTTCCACAACAAGTATATACGGAGCTACTATGCTCTGACGCAGCATAGACGCAGAGGCTGACGTATACAGAGCTTACGCCTGACTCAACAAGACTTCCACTAGTAATCCTCAACCATGACTATATTATAACCCTTTACAGGGAACTCACTCTCATTGACAGGATAACAACTCAAAGTGATGCGCACCGCCTTCTCAGACACCAATGAGTATATAGCCGTGATGCCAAACCCCAAAAGTTGTAGTGGTAATCACCTAACTCGCCACATGTGCATAAAGTCTACCCAGGTAAAACAGCTATATAACATGTTGTCCGGAAGACAGTGCGCCAAACCATACTAACCCATTACACTGGCACAATAGAAAATACAAAGCAAGCACATACGAATAAACACAATCTAGTGCAATATCATGCCACGACTACCTACCAGTCCTTCGAGTCGTGTCACTTGTATTCACTCAAGTTTCAAATGAACATGGTAAGTCATGGTAAAATGTGTACAGTATATTTAAATGTAATTTGATTACAAACAACACATTGTCTCTTAAAAAGTGTAATTAAAGGAACCTCGCTGAAGTGACCTATGGCACGGGTGGGCAATCATTTCTGCTTGAGGGCCACATTGAGTTTCTGAAAGCATAATAGCTATGTGTGAAAAAAATTTGATGTAGGAAATGTAATTTCCCTAGTGTTTTAGTAATCGAGAACGGTCTCGAGACCACTTTTTTATGGTCTTGTCTCAGACTTGACCGCATTTGTTCTCGGTTTTCTCTCGGACATTGAGGACTCAGGACTTTTTCCAAGCAATAACGTGACTCATTGGTCTTTGCTAATTTGTAGTTTTGTTACCACTGTCACCCATCCCCGCCCCCTTTTACTCGCACTCTCAAGAAAGTGAGCTGTGGTTGCCTGGGAGCGGGAGAAGATGTCTGCAAAATCTTCAGTAATACAGTTTGGCTACAAAATTAATGAAGAATATATTTGTAAAACAACAACCAGAAGAAAGCATACAGTTTCTTGTAAATACTGCAGTGCTTCGATTTGCTTCGACGCTGGGGACTACATCCATCTTTTATTGTCACTTAGAAAGAAAGCACAAAGAAAGTTAAGCTATGTGTAAGAGTGATGTTAGCAAAGCTGGCTAGCTAATGTTAGCAATCTGCCTCGGATGGGGATTGAAAACCGGTTCCACTCGAGAATAACTTTTTACCAGCACACTCTTTCTGGCTCATACCATATCAATCATGTAACTTTTTTGTTTACCTATTTAAAAAATGTGATGGCCAAAATACCAAACTTCTCCCAATTATACCAATTTTGTACTTTTATAAATCACATGCAGTTAGGCCACTGACTTTCTGACCTATTTGTATTAGATATCTTTTGTTGCTTTGATTACACATAAAAGCTATAAAAGGCTCTTTCTTACAATAGTTGTTCCTAACTATCAACATTTAACATATAATTAATTACTGTATTCATTACAATACACAGCTTTTCTGCATTTTAAATGTTAAATGTTTGGCTTTTTTACACATTTAGCTATGTAGTTTTGAAAAATTGATTGTTGTTGGTTTAAAAACAAGATAACTTTATGTATTGTTTATAAAAGGCGGAGAAAAGTGAAGACTTTAGTGATGAACAATGAATAATTGTTTTACATTCTGTACTAATTGATGGAAGTCACCCAGGAGTATTGAATTAAGATGGTTAAGTTTATTTCAGCTTTTTAGTGTTATATATCTATGTGTTTTTATGGGAATTTGGATCTTTCAGATGAATTTGAGAAGCTCTTTTGATCATGTTTCACATTTTATTGTGTCATGTAGTGTGGGGCGCTGGTCTTGGTCTTGACTCAGTCTCGCCCTCCCTCGGTCTTGGTCTCGGCTTGGTCTCGGCCCCTAAAAGTCTTGGTCTTCTCTCGGTCTTAATACACTCTGGTCTTGGTCTTGTCTTGGTCTCGGGTTAGGTGGTCTTGACTACAACACTGAATTTCCCGCTAAACTCACAACCAAATAAAGTGCAAATGTTTGAGAAAATAAATATTTACATTACGTGAGGAATACAATAGGCATTATGACATAGCTACTTTATATGACAGCAATGTTTGAGATTACATTATGCAATGTAAAAAACAAACTAATAGTAAGTGTATTTGATTCATTTTCAAAGGTAAGAAAGCATTTTACAACAGTTCAGCCAGCCAATCTTGTAACTGTTGTGCCCTGGAAAATAGACATAAATATTGATGGAGACAGGCAAAGTAATTGTTTGAAGGAAAGGATTATTTAATATATGCATGTTATATAATCATGATTTACCCTAAGAACACAGTGTTTATAAAATTGAGATGTATATTTGGGAAAATTATACACTGTCCTTTTAATAACAATGGTTAAAAAGCCTGGTAGCCAGGTTTAAAAAGCAAGGTACTAGCTCAATGAAACAAACCCTGTTAAAACCAGCAATGATTTTAACAATCAGCTGCAGGCCGGTTCAAACCGTATGTTGCCCCCCCCGACCTATGACAATGATTTAAATTCCTATGTTGTTTTAAAAAATTGAAAAGTTTCTGCTACTCTCCAAATATGCAGAGTTACAGAAAATGTATACTTGTTTATTTTTATTTTTTATCATGTTATGTACAGCTATGGCTAAGAACACATTCTTATTATCAACAACGACCTAAAAGCAATTTCAGCTCTCCTGCTGCCCTAAAACTTGCTTGAAATGTTTTTTGTGAGCATACAATTTTCACACTGCCCCCCGGTGGAAATCAAATTCACAACCCTAACATTACAAGGATCATGCTTTTATCAACTGATGTACATGGAGCTGCTTTCAAACTGCAAAATGTTTCCTACTCCAAATGGAAAAAATGTGTCACCTCTAGATGGGGGCCCCCCAATCTCACCTAGGGCCTTCAAGATTTATTTTGCTGTTTGGAGGGCCAACTAAAGGGTTCAAAACTATGCACCTCATTAAATGTTTAATCATAACACCACTTTGACTCGCATGACCATGCAAAAAGAGGGGAAGTACTGAGATGGATGGCTATGGATGAAGGCTATGGAGGAGTGCTATGAGGAAATGCTAAAGGTGGCAGGGCTAAGGGGGTTAATGGGACGCAGGCTTATTCACAGTCCTTAGGGCTCTAACAGTAGGGGGAAACTACATTTTACAGAGCCCCATTTCCTTCTCTACATCTCATTCAGCCAGCCATCCAGCAAGCTAGCCAGTCAGCCAAACTCTATTAGACAGTAGCATAATGTAGCGTAGCCAGGCTATCTGCTTCTTGAAAAACTCTACACTCTCTCCCCCTCTCTCCACTGACTCTTTCTCAACGTCCAGTTGTTTTTTCCTTTCCTTATCTCTTACCTCTTCTCTTGTTATCAGGCTCTTTTCTCATTGGTTCTCCTAGTTTTAGAACTAGCCACTAACTATCTAGATTCCCGGGTTCTTGCCCAGTTGCCGGGAGCTCTAATCTCCTCCACACCAGCGGAGAGTGTGGCTGACTGGAAGAGGGTTCATATCAGGATGTCAACAGAACCAGAGCCTGTATAAAAACTGTCCCCATGATGGACATCACTCAGTGTCAGCCCTCTGCCCTGGAGAGAGAGGGAGATCGGGGCAGAGAAATACAGAGGGAGATGGAGGGAGGGAGATGGAGGGACGGGGTGAGTGTGAGAGTGAGAGAAAAGAGAGAGACACTGCCAGACATGAATCATACTGATCCCTCACATTAACTGCATACCCTCTGGGCCACTCACTCATGCGCACACACACACACACACACACACACACACACACACACACACACACACACACACACACACACACACACACACACACACACACACACACAATGTTGTATATAGTGTCTACTAACTGAGTCTATCTGAGTCTTCAAGTGTGTAGGCTTTCAAGGGCACTTTGTGTGTGTGTGTTTCTGCAATGATGTCCAGAAAACACTCTTATGTTAAGTCTAAATCAAACACCACAATGTCATTACAAGAACCTCTTCAAATGTACACACACATAACCTCATAGACACTGTAACTCAGGGCTGGTGCAGTGGATCGCTGGCAGCTGTGCCACTAATGGTATTCATAAGTCCATCAATAACAGCGTCATAACTAAGTGTTTGCCAGACGGAGAACAGTATCAAAGCAGAAAGATGGGATCGCTCCTCAGTCACCTTTAGTCTGGTACAGATGACTGATACATCTTCCCTTACCCCACACAATGGTAGGGCACATTTGGATGTACCACTTGTACGTGAACTTGTCAGGTCTGGGCTCAAAATAGTAGAGAGAAAATCCAAACACAGAAAATGGTGAGTAACAACAATAATGAATTTATTGAAAATAATGGCAATGAACGGTTGTGTTAGATATGAGAGAGATAGTAGGCCAATCCTCACGACCAGCTGGATGGTTCAGATAACTGGCTGAATCTATATGGAGCCAGGTGGGTTTGGCTGTATAGGCTCGGTGTGAATAGGTAGAGGAACGGTCAGATGTCCAGCGATCACAGGCAGATATCCAGGAGAGCATGGTCAGGTATCCAGTGGTCACAGACAGATATCCAGGAGAGCACAGTCAGGTATCCAGGGGTCACAGGCAGATATCCAGGAGAGCACGGTCAGGTATCCAGGCGTCACAGGAAGAGGTCCAGGAGGGAACAGGCAGCGGATCACTGCCACAGGATGGATTGTGTAGTACAATAATCCGGTGTTGGCTGACTGACTTCTCCTCCCTAATAAAGGGAGAGAGACAATCAGCCCAGGTGTGGCAGAGGAACAGGTGCATGTGATGATTGCTGAGAACTGGTGCTCAGGAATGGGTGCCTTTGTGTGTGTTGGGATATCGGTGACTGGTGCTCAGGAATGGGTGCCTTCATGTGAGATGGGAACTGGTGACAGGAACGGACAAACAAACACAGAACAGACCAGACACACAAAAGTAAAGGTGAGGACAGCTCAGGGAGGCAGATTAGTGACAGAACTGTGTTGTGATGACGAGAAGGGGAAGACAGAGATGGGGGAGAGGGTAAGAGGATGGCAATGAGAGTAACAGGTAAAGAGGGAGGTAGAGAGTGAGGTGAGAGAGAAGACAAAGCAAAAATGGGATCATTGATGAAGGGAAAGAGAACAGCAGCACCTGTAAGCAACATTCTTGTTAATAAATGGCAGTATATATATTTCTTTATTTAACCAGGTACAGTGGGGAGAATGAGTATTTGAAACTGCCGATTTTGCAGGTTTTCTTACATACAAAGCATGTAGAGGTCTGTAATTTTTATCATAGGTACACTTCAACTGTGAGAATCCAAAACAAAAATTCAGAAAATCACATTGTATGATTTTTAAATAATGAATTTGCATTGTATTGCATGACATAAGTAGCCTGGCAAGCGAGACCAACATCAAGATGTTGGGTCTGGGAACACACCATTGGCAGTGCTGAATCCGAGGGGCAGGATAAACATTTGTCTCTCAAATTCCCTATACACGCAAAAGGACAGCACTACAACCAACCAGAGCAACGAAGTGTTCGGTCGGCAAAACTCAGAACAAATCTACCTTTTGTAAGAATGACTGCAGTGCCATTCTTTGTTATTTTCTCAAAGAAAAATTAACTCCAAATCTACCAGAGTCGCGACCAAAGCCATTTCGAAAGACGGTTCTGTTCGCCAGCAGCAGCAACCATTTCTTTGTTTTCCCGTAATTACATTAAGCCCGCCCACTGACTCTATACACGTTGTGATTGGCCTGACCAGAATTTGTTTTTTCCAGCTTGCAAGTCAACGGAGAGTTGCTAGACTGACCCTAGCTGCAAATTATAATCTAGTGCGTCTAGATTTCTAGGCTATGACATAAGTATTTGATACATCAGAAAAGCAGAACTCAATATTTGGTACAGTAACCTTTGTTTGCAATTACAGAGATGATACTTTTCCTGTAGTTCTTCACCAGGTTTGCACACACTGCAGCAGGGATTTTGGCCCACTCCTCAATACAGACCTTCTCCAGATCCTTCAGGTTTCGGAGCTGTCGCTGGGCAATATGGACTTTCAGCTCCCTTCAAAGATTTTCTATTGGGTTCAGGTATGGAGACTGGCTAGGCCACTCCAGGACCTTGAGGTGCTTCTTATGGAGCCACTCCTTAGTTGCCCTGGCTGTGTGTTTTGGGTTGTTGTCATACTGTAAGACCCAGCCACGACCCATCTTCAATGCTCTTACTGAGTGAACGAGGTTGTTGGCCAAGATCTCTTGATACATGGCCCCATATATCCTCCCCTCAATGCGGTGCAGTCGTCCTGGCCCCTTTGCAGGAAAGCATCCCCAAAGAATGATGTTTCCACCTCCATGCTTCATGGTTGGGATGGTGTTCTTGGGGTTGTACTCATCCTTCTTCCTCCAAACACGGCGAGTGGAGTTTAGACCATAAAGCTCTACTTTTGTCTCATAAGACCACATGAACTTCTCCCATTCCTCCTCTGGATCATCCAGATGGTCATTGGCAAACTTCAAATGGGCCTGGACATGCGCTGGCTTGAGCAGGGGGACCTTGCGTGCACTGCAGAATTTAAATGCATGATGGCGTAGTGTGTTACTAATGGTTTTCCTTGTGGTCCCAGCTCTCTTCAGGTCATTGACCAGATCCTGCTGTGTAGTTCTGGGCTGATCCCTCACCTTCCTCATGATCATTAATGCCCCACGAGGTGAGATCTTTTATGGAGCTCCAGACCGAGGGAGAGTGACCGTCATCTTGAACTTTTTAAATTTTCTAATAATTGCGCCAAAAGTTGTTGCCTTCTCACCAAGCAGCTTGCCTATTGTCCTGTAGCCCATCCCAGCCTTTTGCAGGTCTACAATTGTATCCCTGATGTCCTTACACAGCTCTCTGGTCATGGCCATTGCGGAGAGGTTAGAGTCTTTTTGATTGAGTGTGTGGACAGGTGTCTTTTATACAGGTAACTACTTCAAACAGGTACAGTTAATACAGGTAATAAGTGGAAAACTAACAGGTCTGTAAGAGCTGGAACTCTTACTTATTGGTAGGTGATCATATACTTATGACATGCAATAAAATGCAAACTACTTATTTAAAAATGTTACATTTGTGATATTCTGGATTTTTGTTTTGGATTCTGTCTCTCACAGTTGAAGTGTAGCTATGATGAAAATTACAGACCTCTACATGCTTTTTAGGTAGGAAAACCTGCAAAATCAGGCAGTTTATCAAATACTTGTTCTCCCCACTGTATGTCATCTGAGAACTCATTCTCATTTGCAGCAAAGAGCTGGGTAGATCACATAAAATTACAATGTACAGCAAGGAAATAAATAAAAATGCATTAGAGAGCAACACAACCACAGTCAGTAATAAAATATTCTCCCATTAAACGATTAAAATGCCCTAGAGAAACCAGTTCCTCCAACTTAAAAGAAGATTGTAAATCATGCCACATGTGAGGGGCAAAGAAAGTAAAATTAGTTCTACCTAATGCAGTGGAGATCTTAGGGATCTTGAGTGATAGCCATTCCTGTGCTTGGGGCTGGTATCCCTTCAGTCTAAGGACCATATATTGCACCCAGCGCAATTGACTTTTTACACTTATGCGTGTATCATTCCTATTTTGCACCTGACACACAGTGGACTTTTCCGGGCACAGACAAGCATTGGTAAATTAGTGAATAAATTTGCACTCCCGGATGCGGTTTCAGAAAACAATTTCACCACAGACCAGGAATTACCTAGTTTAAAGTTAGTGGCGCGTTATTCAGATGCTATTTTAAAGGCGCATGCTTGGCCATAATGTATCGTGTGCAAAACACGCATACACTTTGCTTCTCTCATCAAACAGACAGAGCAGTTCCCATTTTTGAAAACCAATACATAGTTACAAGGAAAAATATTAACACACAAGGGACATTATTGTGGTGTCCATGAAGATGTGAAAAATCTAGTGTACACCATCCATCCATCCGTCTTCATCCGCTTATCCGTGATCGGGTCGCGGGGGCAGCAGCTCCAACAGGGGACCCCAAACGTCCTTTTCCCGAGCCACTTTAACCAGCTCCGACTGGGGGATCCCGAGGCGTTCCCAGGCCAAGTTGGAGATATAATCTTGCCACCTAGTCCTGGGTCTTCCCCTAGGCCTCCTCCCAGCTGGACGTGCCTGGAACACCTCTTTAGGGAGGCGCCCAGGGGGCATCCTTACCAGATGCCCAAACCACCTCAACTGGCTCCTTTCGACGCAAAGGAGCAGCGGCTCTACTCTGAGATCCTTACGGATGACTGAGCTTCTCACCCTATCTCTAAGGGAGACGCCCGCCACCCTCCTGAGGAAACCCATTTCGGCCGCTTGTACCCTGGATCTCATTCTTTCAGTCATGACCCAGCCTTCATGACCATAGGTGAGGGTAGGAACAAAAACTGCCCGGTAGATTGAGAGCTTTGCCTTCTGGCTCAGCTCTCTTTTTTTCGTCTCAACGGTGCGATACAATGAGTGTAGTACCGCCCCCGCTGCGCCGATTCTCCGACCAATCTCCCGTTCCATTGTTCCCTCACTCGCGAACCAGACCCCAAGGTATTTGAACTCCTTCACTTGGGGTAAGGACTCATTCCCTACCTGGAGTAGGCACTCCATCGGTTTCCTGCTGAGAACCATGGCCTCAGATTTAGAGGTGCTGATCCTCATCTCAGCCGCTTCACACTCTGCTGCGAACCGATCCAGTGAGTGCTGAAGGTCACAGGCCGATGATGCCATCAGGACCACATCATCTGCAAAAAGCAGCGATGAGATCCTCAGCCCACCGAACTGCAACCCATCCCCACCCCGACTACGCCTTGATATCCTGTCCATAAATACTACAAACAGGATTGGTGACAAAGCGCAGCC
>JACXGM010030155.1:0-13394 GCA_016801145.1 Umbra pygmaea
CCCTGTAAGTGCATATACAGGGGTAAACATCCTCAGTGACACCCTGTAAGTGCATATACAGGGGTAAACCTCCTCAGTGACACCCTGTAAGGGCATATACAGGGGTAAACATCCTCAGTGACACCCTGTAAGTGCATATACAGGGGTAAACATCCTCAGTGACACCCCGTAAGGGCATTTACAGGCGTAAACTTCCTCAATGACACCCTGTAAGGGCATATACAGGGGTAAACCTCCTCAGTGACACCCTGTAAGGGCATATACAGGGGTAAACATCCTCAGTGACACCCTGTAAGTGCATATACAGGGGTAAACATCCTCAGTGACACCCTGTAAGTGCATATACAGGGGTAAACATCCTCAGTGACACCCTGTAAGTGCATATACAGGGGTAAACATCCTCAGTGACACCCTGTAAGGGCATATACAGGGGTAAACCTCCTCAGTGACACTCTGTAAGTGCATATACAGTCATCTAGATAATGATGCAGTTAGAAATGTACTAAAAAAAACGCAGCTCTTGAATTGATTCACCCACTTGGGCTTTAATGTAACTTAGAGATACATCCAGTGATTAGGAGGTGTGTCTTTTGTGTCACATTTCATTGCAATTTTGTTTGTAGTTTCTCTAGTTTAAGGGGAAAAATATATCTGTATAATGAAGCTCTTTTGCAGTGATTTGTTAACAAGTTTAATATATAATTTTCTTTTGTGACAAACATGAATTATTTAATTATTTTATGTTTCCTATTTTGAATTGTTAATTAAAAAGAGAATAAGCAAATGTACATTTCTTTTGAATGCATTTTTTCAAATGGCAAATCCCTTTTGGTAATTTACTTCCAAAAGAGTTTTCAACAGCTGTTTTCCAAATAAATGTTTCCGTAGTAGAAGGCCCCCAGAACTAACCAGCTCGTGTCAGCCCCTTTATAAAAATGACTGCCCCTCTATGGCCCCACCATTTTGAAAATCCTAGAACCGCCACTACTTTTCAAGGATTTCCCAAAATCCTATCCACAGACTTTGTCTTTGTAAACTGTGTTTATTTTGTTATTTTATTGTCATAATTTTAGCACTGATTTTAGCTGATTACTGATTTAATGATTAAAGTTTAACTGACTACTAATAGGTTGTTTCACCTAGTTTTTAAGTCAATCTGGATAAAAGCACATGTAATAGTAGTCTAAATCACTATATTTAGTATACAATCAACAGATTTACAAAGTAACTATTCATGAATATCAATGATGGTCTGTCATGCAAATGCATAACACAAAAAATAGGCTCTGACCTTTTACTGGATTCAAAGTAATGTTTAGATCTGACCTGCTAGTCAGTTGCATCAGTAAGAAAAGAGGAAACCATTTACTGTAAACTTCCTAAATGAAACACATTATAGTGTCTCTTGGTGAGTACAATATCTTTACTTGTGGAATTGCATGCTGGGTGAGGACTGTGAACAACCCCCACATTCATTATGTTGTGCCGGTCTGGATATAATTAACATTCCAACTGTTTGAAGTCACTCCATTTGATTTACCTTAAACATATGGAGAGAACACTACTGCAAATGCACTGATGCAAATCCTTTGATATCTGTTTACTTTCTATTCATGTACTCACTCCAACATGGATAGTAGATGAAGAACAACTTAGTTCAGGAAAGATATCACCCTATGGATATTTCACAAACTATTTCACCAAAAAAAAAAATTCATAGACTTGCAAAAGAGTAAGACTCAGATTCACAAAGCGATTACCTCGCCAAGTACTGAATACCACCCACAAGTTTGCTAAAGACACCGACTGCTTAGGCACAGCTGATGGAAAAAACATTGTGTAGATGAGTAGCTTTATTACTGAGTAAGTCTTTTTTATCAGTTGTTAAAACTGTATTTGTCACTTTCAAAAGAATGTACTAGAATATGTATAACCAACAACATTCCCTCCTTCACTAGAACTTCAACCAGCAAATTTATCAACAGCAATGTCTAGACTAGAGAAAAAGGCTGACTGGTACTTTGGATCCTGCATGCTGATTAAAACACACATGCCTGCTATCAGTTTCACCTGAAAAATATCAGAAAACAGGAAGAAATATGTTGGCGCTATAGCTACATGATAAACAGTACTGTGCAGAAGGCACACTAGATATTGTTTGACTCAAATCAAACATTTATTACAAATTAAAATTTGTAATGATTCCGTTTTTGTGCTCTACATTTTTGTGTCAGTAGAAAAGAGCAATGTATGTATTTCCAAATATGCCATATAATGCAATGCTAGAGAGAATGATTTATACTTTTGTTAAAGAAAATAAAATTCTGTAATACATGCAATTTAAATGAGAACCTGTTTATCTTTTAAGTATATCAGCCAGTGCATGGTGACACAATGATAACAAATAGGTATGCTAATGATCAATGACATCATGCACTGATAGAACCAATGTGATTAACTGAAATGAAATGGGTGTGGAATGAATTAAACTGGGTGAAGGAAAATCACACTAAAAGGTGCGGGTTTAACATCTGACATTTATGTATTTTCGTTTATCACTGTTTTCTGCTCATTCCAGTATAAGGTCATATTTAGGAACCTTCATTTCTATATTTTTGAAAGCATTCTTCCATTTATAGATTTTTTTACAGGTGCCTAAACTTTAGCACAGCAGAGGTCACGTTAGCTTTCAGAAGTCTGCTTCTGAAAATGCAGACTCTCCATAAATCAGCGTTTTAAAGTTTTTTTCTGTGTACTAATGAACGTGGGTGTACTCGCTGCTCTAGAATACAGGAGATATGCCTTTTAGAGTACTGTGAAAATATGTATTTATAAATAACAAGTTACAGTAATAAAATCTAAAGAATAATGTAGTGATTGTTCTTGATCAGCAGTGTAGATTAAAAATAAGCATTGGAAAAAAATTGCATGCGTTCATTGAATAATTACTAGTTAGGAGATATTTTTCTTCTAATTTCATCATACGTTTATGCATAATATGTCGGATATACTATATATAGTAATCAATAATCGAACTGGGGATTGAAAACTGTGTTTTTGAATGCCGGTGTCACACTGTCCATGTATGGGATGGTGTAGATGGAACTTGGAGATATGGACTCATTATATAAATATGTTAATATATTTCTGTTTATTTTATATCGTGTTTAGATCCGGTAATGTTGTTTTGAGTTCTTGTTATGTACAGTATAACCAAAACCAAACTTTTTAAGGGCGGCGAATAAATATTCCCATTCAATTCTGTCAAATGCCTTCTCAGCATCAAGCGATATCACAAGTTCCGGAGAGTTTGAAAACTGTTTTGAATAAATAATGTTAAACAGGGTTTGAATGTTAGAAAATGAATGTCTACCCTTAATGAAGCCTGTCTGTTCCTCTGAGATGACTGATGGGAGGGTCTTCTCTAGGCGCCTCGCTAACACTTTTGCGAGTACCTTTACATCCACATTAAGAAGGTTGAGGGGCCTGTAAGAGCAGGCTGTGGGATCCTTCCCTTTATTGAGTAGAAGAGCTATAGACGCTTGTGTCAAGGTTGTGGGTAGCACACCTCGGTCCAATGACTCGTTATACATAGATAAGTGTAAGGGAGCCAAACGCAAGTGGAATTCTTTTTTAAAATTCAGTCGGGAACCCATCTGGGCCTGGGGCTTTGCTATTTTACATTAGTTAATAATGTGGTGGTTGAGTTAATAGACTCAACCACCTTCTCAATCCTCAGACGGAAGTACAGTTCATCTGCAATCTCATAAGCGACAATAGGGGTGTCTAACCTCCATGAATTGAGTGATATTTTAATGCTTCCATGTGCATTTTAGTTTCTTAGTAGTCTAGCCTTTGTGTTCCTTGGGTATATTTATTCCATGTCAGGTTATAGTTTCTCCTTTTTTTAGTTTTATGCCCATGTTTGTTTTTTTCCTGTTCTCAGTTTTTTCCCGCTCTTTTAGGTCACATGTTCTTGTTATCCAATCAGTTTAGTTTGTTCCCTCCACAGCTGTTGTTCCTTTATCATTAGTCCCCTATTTAGCTTCTGTCTGGTTCCTGTTTAGTTGCTGGTCTGGTCATGCTTTTGGTCTGCCGCCTGGTCCTATATTATGGTTCCTGTAAGTACTCTGTCTCCTGATCGTTTAAGTTGGCCTTGTTTTGGAGATTGCATTGTATAAAAGTACTTAGTTCTGTTTTATTTCTTTCTATTCCTGAGTTAGGCATGTTTTAGTTGTTTTTCTCCTACGGGATTGTTTAAGTTTAATAAATCTTGTTATTTTTCATTACCTGATGTAGTGGGAAATTAATGTTTATAGGACCAAATAATGACTCCTTCAACAGCTGGCTTCCCATCACTCCTCATCTAACAAAGGATTTCCTGGGATGGATTAAGATTAATGGGAAGGGGGCAAACCCCAATGTATGTCACACATTTAAGCCTTTTCATATGTGATTTTGGTTTTGATCCACCCATAAAGGGAGTTTGGTATTATTACTTGTAAAAGGTTGTACAGGTCTTATGTTGTCTCCAAGGGGTTTCTAGGAGGAGACAAATGCTAGCTCCCCCCTCTGGAAGATATTCAAATGTTATAACCCAGTCCTTTGTTACAGCCCGGATGCGCCGAGGCGCCAAGGCGACGCATAATGTAATTGTTAATGTACTCTTTTGTTCTCCAATTCCAGCCAGTGAACTGATATATATTTCGTATACTTGTGGGCGTCCCCTCTCGAGGGGAAATATAAGTCTTTGTTTAAGGTTAAACAGAAGAGATTTCTTTAACGACTGTCCTGGCCCATGTCTGTGCATGCCATAGAAAATGTGTGGAATAAATGTTGAGAAATAGACTGAACCGTATAAGATATGCTTAGATCGTAGATCATATTTAGGAGTTTTAGACGACAAGTAATTTCTTGGTATGTAACTTGTAATTCTGTGTCCGATTAAAGAGTTGTCTTTATGCCTTTAATTGGAATTAAATATTATTCAATTTACTAAGTTCTGTCCGTCTGACTTTCTAAATTATTTCCCAGAATTTCTCCGGTGGAGACATTAATGGGAAACGTAAGGTATCTGGTTGCGGCTTGCTCTTAAGTTTTCAGCCCTTATCACGGACACAGTTCAAGCTAGGTAGCCTATGCACTGTTTTCTGAGTATCGCGGTTAGTGATTAAGTTTTCCCGGGTCGCTGTAGTATTTCTTCCATAGCTGTTTACACACACGGATCAATGATTATTATGAGGTCAGATAGTTAGACAGGAAATATTCAACAACGTCTATTCTATCAATCGTCTACACGCATTTATTAAGCATTTCTCCGTTCTCAACTCAGACTATTGCAACAGGGGAGAAGAGGAAATATATTAATCATTAATGGTTTAACTTCATAAGTGCACATTCATTTTATCCTTTTTACCTCCTCACTACACTGATGTCTTGCCTGAGTCCTGTGGAGTAAAACATGACAGATATTAGCAGTGTCTGGTGGGAACTCAGATGTATAAAGTGAAGAAAATAAGGCTTTAAATGAATTGTTTATCGCATCTGGGTCTGAGATTAAACAGTTAGAAGGGTCTTCAATTAGAGGGATTAGACATGTAGCAGCATGTCGATTTAATTGGTGTGCAAGCAGGCGGCTCGCCTTGTCACTTTGTTCATAATATGTAGCCCGCGAATACAAGAGTAACCATTCCGCATCCTTGGTAGTTAAGAGGTTGAATTCAGACTGTAGATTCAAACGTTGTTTATATAGCTGTGGGGATGGCGTCTGAGCATAATTACGGGCCAGGTCACGAATATTGTTTAAAAATTCCTCCAATTTGATCCTATGAGCTCTATTTAAGTGAGAGGAGTAAGATATAATCACATGAGTCAGTCTGATTAGAGTATAAAAATGTATCAATAGCAGAAGTAATACAGTCACAGAAACTAGAGTCAGAACAGAGATGAGAATTCAACCTCCAGTAAGGAGGAGAACAGGTTTTTTTCTAATAGAGCTAATTCAATTGCTAAGACTAATTTTAGCAACACATAAACATGGAAACTACCTATGCAATGAATTAACAATGATTATTTTAATGAATTACGAGCGCTAGTATTTGGAAAAGAAAATCAGAGTTTGTGTTGTCAGGCGAACGGTACTTGCATACTAGCCCTAGGAAACTTGATTCATTTTAAGGATTCTGGTTATTCTGAGTCACTCGCTAAACTGATCCGGGTTGTTCGAGTCACTTGAGTCCGTTTTGCTAATTAAATTTCCAAGGATACTCAGTCCTAGCCCATTCTCTGTAACCACTAACATAGTAGGAAGTTCTGTGGATTCACACAATACAGACTCACTATTTCAGAGTGTAGTAACAAGCATTTATTTATACGGCATCCATGAAAAAAGAAACACAACATTTAGCCACTCATACGCAATGTCATAATAATAGATGAAAAAATATGCACATTGTGCAAATAAATTAGAAAGTGACAACGAATACCAAAAATGCAAAATGTGCAGATCAATTAACGATTGACCAAGCATACAACAAATGTCATGAAATCCTTCGGAGGTGTATAACTAAACAGAATAACGAAACCACCATGCATAGCACTGAAAAACAACAAAGGCGGACATATAAACACATGAGACAAACTAACGGAACCCAAAAGGGAAGTCCATAATCCAGCCCACCCTGGGCCGGATGTTACAACAAATCACAAATAGAAAAAAGAAACAAAAATGCTAAATGTACAAATTACTAGAACAATTATAAAACAACAAAATATATTGAATACAAAAACAACAATCAAATGGAACAAACATGCAAAATGTGCAAATAATAAATGCTAAGACAATAAATAATTATTTACAATATACAGGTCCTTCTCAAGAAATTAGCATATTGTGATAAAGTTCATTATTTTCCATAATGTAACGATAAAAATTAAACTTTCATATATTTTAGATTCATTGCACACCAACTGAAATATTTCAGGTCATTTATTGTTTTAATACTGATGATTTTGGCATACAGCTCAAAAAAAAAATTTTTCAAAAAAAGAAATTCTCAAAGAATTAGCATATTTCATCTGACCAATAAAAGAAGTGTTTGTAATACAAAAAAAGAGAAAGTCAACCTTCAAATAATTATCTTAAGTTATGCACTCAATACTTGGTCGGGAATCCTTTTGCAGAAATGACTGCTTCAATGCGGCTTGGCATGGAGGCAATCAGCCTGTGGCACTGCTGAGGTGTGATGGAGGCCCAGGATGCTTCGATAGCGGCCTTAAGCTCATCCAGAGTGTTGGGTCTTGTGTCTCTCAACTTCCTCTTCACAATATCCCACAGATTCTCTATGGGGTTCAGGTCAGGAGAGTTGGCAGGCCAATTGAGCATAGTAATACCATGGTCAGTAAACCATTTACCAGTGGTTTTGGCACTGTAAGCAGGTGCCAGGTCGTGCTGAAAAATGAAATCTTCATCTCCATGAAGCTTTTCAGCAGACGGAAGCATGAAATGCTCCAAAATCTCCTGATAGCTAGCTGCATTGACCCTGCCCTTGATAAAACACAGTGGACCAACACCAGCAGCTGAAATGGCACCCCAGACCATCACTGACTGTGGGAACTTGACACTGGACTTCAGGCATTTTGGCATTTCCTTCTCCCCAGTCTTCCTCCAGACTCTGGCACCTTGATTTCCGAATGCAAAATGTGTTGTTGTTTTGTTGTTCTGCTTCTCTGTAGCCCAGGTCAGGCGCTTCTGTCGCTGTTTCTGGTTCAAAAGTGGCTTGACCTGGGGAATGCGGCACCTGTAGCCCATTTCCTGCACACGCCTGTGCACGGTGGTTCTGGATGTTTGTACTCCAGACTCAGTTCACTGCTGCCGCAGGTCATCCAATGTCTGGAATCGGTCCTTCTCCACAATCTTTCTCAGGGTCCGGTCACCCCTTGTCGTTGTGCAGCGTTTTTTGCCACACTCTTTCCTTCCCACAGACTTCCCACTGAGGTGCCTTGATACAGCACTCTGGGAACAGCCTATTTGTTCAGAAATTTCTTTCTGTGTCTTACCCTCTTGCTTGAGGGGGTCAATGATGGCCTTCTGGACAGCAGTCAGGTCGGCAGTCTTACCCATGATTGCGGTTTTGAGTAATGAAACAGGCTGGGAGTTTTTAAAAGCCTCTGGAATCTTTTGCAGGTGTTTAGAGTTAATTAGTTGATTCAGATGATTAGGTTAATAGCTCGTTTAGAGACCCTTTTCATGATATGCTAATTCTTTGAGATTTTGGGTTTTCATGAGCTGTATGCCAAAATCATCAGTATTAAAACAATAAATGACCTGAAATATTTCAGTTGGTGTGCAATGAGTCTAAAATATATGAAAGTTTAATTTTTATCATTACAGTATGGAAAATAATGAACTTTATCACAATATGCTAATTTCTTGAGAAGGACCTGTAGTTATTAGTAATAGTAATATAGAGATTTCACTTGTCTGCTAAAAAATCTGATCCACTCATGACAACGTAGCCAGCTGACTCGCGCAATTGACTGACTCACTCGACAACTCACGAGTCCTGGACAACTCACGAGTCCTCGACAACCTATCGAGTCCCATGGTATGCGAGGTGAGCCGAGCTTGCAATGTTTCGAACTGTCTGCTCGACCTAATTGCATTTTAATATACTACATTTATACACCAAACCTACAGTAGGCCTAGCTAGGCTACGTGCAGAACATTGTATGTTATTTCAGAAGTGAAATAATGGCTTTTGTGGTGGATTTGCTTCTCACCCTGACTTGAGGAGAAACTTCCCTCGCTCATCTGCTACAGATCCACTCATGACAACGTAGCCGGCTGATTCGCGTGATTGATGGACTCAAGTCGTTGAGGACTCATGAGTTGGTGAGTGAGTCCCGTGGTCTGCGTGTTTGCAATGTTTCCGGCTCTGAGTCTGCAGATGGGAAGTTCCTACTTGTCTCGGACTGTCGTTCTGCTCATTCAGTCACTTAAGTTGACTTGTGGAGTTGTTTGCTTACGAAATTGTAAAATGCATTTTGCAGCTAAGATGGCTAGAACTAGTAGTAGCTAATGTTGCAAGAGTTGTGTGTGGCACTTTTATTAATTTAGAATTGTATTAGGACTCAACTGATCAGAGTTAATGAAACTAGAGACTCGTGACTCACAAGTTATTTTAGAGACTCGGGTGAAAGATCCGAGTGAGTCACGACTCAAACAGGTTTATTGCATACTCTATAGCTAGGGCCAGCACTGCCATTACATGTCCTCGAGAATAGGCGTGATCCTCCTTCTTAAACAGGCTTTCAAATCTGCCGGCAGTCGTGAGTAATCTCCCACTGGCATTCCTCACAGTGCCACTGAGGGTAAAAGCGCAAAAGGCAGTGCTGGAATTTCCAGGTATGTCCCTCTTTGGCTAATGTATTTTAAAGATGGAGGCGTAACATGGCTGCTGCAAAGCTAGTTCGCTTCTGAGAATACTTTGATAAGTTGTGAATGAGCACATATTTTTGAAAGAACAAAGGGTTTTTTGCTAAGAATCAACTAAATAAAGTACACAATGTAGCTTTAATCATCTTACAGTATGTATGCAGACAACATGGCCCTGCTCTGTCCATAAAGTGCTGGGCTACAGCAGCTGCTGCAGGTGTTCTCTCAGTGTGGACTCAATCATGACAAAGTATATCGCTTAGAAAAGTCACATTATGATATTTCGAAGCGCTGAGGACAGGAAATCAACTTATCCGACCTTTTATTTGGCAGATCGTACTCTTGCTGTGTGTGAGAAAATTAAATACTTAGGTCATGTTCATGTCATGTTCGATGACAAAGACCTCTATAAACAGCACTGTAAAATGTATTCTCAAGCTAACATAATAATAATGAAATTTTCTATGTGCTCTGACTATGTGAAATGTTCGCTGTTTATGACCTATATCACACCGTTTAATACTGCTCAATTGTGGTCTAACTATAAGAAAAAGAGTATGCAGAGGTTTAATGTAGCATACAATGATGCAATGAGGTTGCTGCTTTGTGTCCCTAAGTGGCATAGTGCCAGTCACTTGTTTGTATCCACTAGAGTGTCGACCTGTGAGGCACTCCTAAGACAATTGATGTATAGTTTTGTGTCGCATGGACAAGTCAGTGAACCACATATTTGAAGCCCTAGTCAGCTCTCTGAAAAGCTGCTATAGATACAGGTTAAGACGACATTGGTGTATTAGCCTGTATATCCCATAGACTAATATGCAATTTTTTATGTATTCTTGTATTTCCTTTTTCGTTTTTGTCACGTCCAGCCCCGTTGAGGCTGTCTTTGCTTCCCCTTTTGTTTTCAGTTATGTCTCCTGTGTTTTGTCTTACGTCCTCAGTGTATTTCAGTATATGCATACAGTGGTTTATTTCTGGTTCATTTGAGTTGCTCCCTCATGTCTCATGATCTGTGGTTCCCCCCCTGGTGTTCCTTCTGTGTACTACAGGTGTTCGGGTGGTCTGATGTCATCAGTGTGGGACGGTGTTTACATGTTGAGTAGCACGGGTGTACCCTATTGTATCTGATTAGCTTTAGTATTTAGCCCTTGTGTGTCCACCTTGTCCTTGTTCGTCGATGTCTACTGTTACTTGTCTCTAGATTATGCTCAGAGTTCCAGTGTCTCCTGTTTTCGCCCCACGTGGCAGTATATTGTTTCTTAGACAAATTCCCCGGAGACGTGACAGTTTTATATACTATTTATTATCTATTATGTGGTATATGGCCATGTGTCTGCAAGGAAGCTTTAAATTTACTTTTATAGATCAAATGACAATATTAGGCTACATTATGCCCCAGGTGAAAAATAAATCTATTAAAAATATACTTAAAAAAAGTGTACTATGTATATTTTCTTCATTTGGCACTTTTTTCATCAAATCCTAGTATACCTAAGTGTATTTAATTATGTAATAACTTCAACTTAACATCTATTTGACTACACTTTCAGTGTAAATAGTATGCTAAAATGGAACAACTTATTTCAAACTTCAAGTGCACTAAAATACACTACTGAAAATCAAGATTCATGAGCAATTAAGCACACTTAAATTACAATTCCATTGTATTGCCATTCTAATGGAAATATACTTAAAAAGGCATTGCAGGTCAACGCATAGTTATGTTTAAGTACATTTTCAAAGTCAAGTCAAAGTTAAAGTCGTTTATTTATCATATGCATCGAATGACATCACATCATCCTATGAAAAAAGAAATTCTTTTGACATGGCTCGTCACATCTATGCAGTGGGCTTAAAATGATTTACAACAATATAAAGAATTTTAAAACAATAATGAGAATAGTAGTAATAATAATAATAGGCTATGTACTGAGCAGTGATCTGGAAAATGTACAACAGTAGAAGTAATAAATATTATAAATAGCATGGAAAATTGCTTTACAAGGTCCATTTGAATTCCTCTACATCAGATGTAGAGAGCATAAAGTGACCAGAGAATGTTAGGGCTCAACAGATGATTTGTGATCAGTGTCAGTGTTCCATGTTGAGCAGCCGAATGGCCTGGGGGAAGAAACAGTTTTTAAGTCTGGTAGTCCGTGCCTTGATGCTCCGGTAAAGTTTACCAGACGGCAGCAGTGAGAAAAGTTCACGGCCTGGATGGCTGTGGTCTTTTAGAATGTTCTTAGTTTTCCTAATGCATCGCTTCCGGTAGATGCCTTGCACGAAGGGGAGGGAGCAGCCTATGATGCGCTCCGCTGACTTCACCACCCTCTGAAGGGCCTTACGATCAGCAGTGGAGCAGCTGCCGTACCAGGCTGTAATGCAGCCTGAGAGGATGCTCTCAATGGTGCACCTGTAGAAGTTAGTTAAAATCCTGACAGACATGCCAAACTTCTTGAGTCTCCTCAGGAAGTATAGGCGCTTTTAGGCAGTCTTTGTTGCCGAGATTGTCTGTCTGGACCATGTGAGGATGTCACTGATGAACACCCCGAGGAACTTGAACTCTGAAACTCTCTTGACTTCAGCTCCATCGATGTGTATGGGGGCAGGACCCTCCCTCTGCTGCCTCCTGAAGTCCACTATCATCTCTTTTGTCTTGTTGATGTTGAGAGAGAGGTTGTTGCTCTGGCACCAGGTAGCCAAGGCTCTTACCTCCTCTCTGTAAGCAGTCTCATCGTTGTTGGAGATGAGACCTAGGATGGTTGTGTCATCAGCAAACTTTATGATGATGTTAGAACTGCGTGTGGCCACACAATCTTAAGTGAACAGAGCGTACAGGAGGGGACTGAGTACGCAGCCCTGAGGGTCATTGTGGAGGAGGTGAGGTTGCCCATTCTCACCATCTGGGGTCTTCTCATTAGGAAGTCCAGGATCCAGTTGCAAAGGGAGGAGTTAAAACCCAGGGTCCTGAGCTTGGGAACGAGCTTAGCAGGAACAATAGTGTTGAATGCTGAGCTGTAGTCCACAAACAGCATCATCACGTAAGTGTTCCCTTTTTCCAAATAGGAGAGGGCGGTGTGTGCCGTCAGTGCGATTGCATCGTCTGTAGATCTGTTGGGGCGGTATGCAAATTGTAGGGGGTCCAAGGGCGGCGCAGATATGGGTTTTGACCAGCCGCTTGAAGCACTTCATGATGATTGAGGTCAGTGCTACTGGGCGGTAGTCATTTAGGCAGGTGATGTGAGTTTTTTGTGGAACCGGGATAATGGTGGCCTGCTTGAAGCAGGAGGGAACTGCAGACTGGGTTAGGGAGAGGTTGAATATGGAGGTGAAACCTCCGCTAGCTGGTCGGCGTATCCTCTTAGAACACGGCCTGGAATACCATCTGGCCCTGGAGACTTCCGCAGGTTCACTCTTTTGAAAGCTCTCCTTACGTCAGCCACATCCAGGGACAGACTGCAGTCGCCTGGGTTCTCAGCCAGCTTTTCAGGAGTGATGTTTGCCGCAGACATTTTGGGGGGCTCAAGTAAAGAAAAGTGCACCCTACATGCGCACGCATGCATAGACACATACACACACCCTTTCCAAGTGTCTATTATTTATATTTCCCAATGTTGCCAGAAAAAAAATATATATTCACGCATGTTCTGAACATTGTCATTGAAGTAATATAATTCAGTCAGGCTGTATTCAGTTGATCAGACCAATCACTTATGAGTAGGCTAGAATAGACAAACTGCCTAAAGGTGACACAGGGGTCGACCGATTATTATTTTTCTAAGGCCGATACGATTACCGATTATTGGAAAACCAAAAAAGCCGATACCGATTAATCTGCCGATTATTGCTTTTTAGTTTTACCGTTATTCTACCAGGCAAGTTGACTGAGAACACTTTCTCATTTGCAGCAACGACCTGGGGTAAGGGAGGGAGAGGAGGGGGAGAGGGGAATGAA
>JACXGM010030156.1:0-13392 GCA_016801145.1 Umbra pygmaea
TGCTTCTGTGTTTACTGATGTCAGTATTACTACTGTAATGTAATGTGTTTGTTACTCTGTGAGTACTGACTGACTGCTTCTGTGTTTACTGATGTCAGTATTAATACTGTAATGTAATGTGTTTGTTACTCTGTGAGTACTGAATGACTGCTTCTGTGTTTACTGATGTCAGTATTACTACTGTAATGTAATGTGTTTGTTACTCTGTGAGTACTGACTGACTGCTTCTGTGTTTACTGATGTCAGTATTACTACTGTAATTGTACTGTATTTGTTACTCTGTGAGTACTGACTTAGTGCTTGTATGTTTGTCTAATAATGTCAGTAATTATAACTGAGGTGTAATGCTATTGTTTTTGTTTAGGGCTGACAACACTCATCAACTCTGGTCTCTGTCAAGGTAATGATAGATATAAATTAATTTGTTCATAACTGATTCTCTTAACATTTCATCCTCTGTGTCTCTGCTGCTTCTCTTCTTTATGTTCAATCTTTTCATATTCCCACTCAAACATAGTTCAGCTAGTCAACCCTTGTGTATTTCTACCATTCTGTATACTCCTCTGGTCTTGAGGGTTATAAATGACCCGCTTTCACTAAATCCCTTAAATAAGCAGCTTAATTTAATTTTAAATCCCAAATTTATTTTGCATGAGGAAACAAACTGTCACTCATCACAAACTCTCAGAATATTTGGGTTTTCACAGGGAAGAAAGACTGCATTTAATCAGTCGACATCACTTGTTTTAACAAATCTGTCATAATTGTTTTATTTTGTAATGTCTTTGGATGCAGGGATGTAGAAGTCAGATGTAGGTTCACGTGCTTCTGATATTTTTATTCAGTATTGAGCACAAACGCCAAAACTGTAAAGGTAAAGTAGTGGGCCAAATTAATGCCCGGAAATAATGATCAATGATGTGCAATGATAGGACGTGGATGAAAAAACAAGAACATGGTGACAGCATACAGGTAGGACAATAACACAACTAATGACATGACTATTATTTTTTTGCATATAAATAACTTTCTAAAGAAAATAAGCCACGAGGGGCAAAACGCACAAACAATATACTTTGTTCAATATACTTCTTCAATATACAAATACTTTACCACATTACAGTGAACAGGGATCAAAATCATAACATAACAATGAGCCATGAAATAACCTGAAAACAGAGTGGCTTATAACACAAAGAAACCCAGCCGTAACAAACTAACAAATCAACTAATGACTGAAACACAAACGTGTGTTCCTAAAAGTGGAACACAAATCCAACCATTAACATAAGGCAGACCTATCTGAATATAGTACGGTCTCCTTAAGACTGACACTTGATTACAAAGAGGTCCTGCCTTAGTAGATGGAGGGGTGGAAGAAACGGTGATGTTAGGAGACTGGCAATGTCGATCACCAGAGCACCTGAGGGCCAGCAGAGAGAGCCCCAAGACAGGGATATATGACAGTACCCCACCCTGATGTGCCGCTCCAGTGGCAGGACGCCCCAACCCTGGAGACAACCCAGAGGATGCGGTCCTGGGCAATCCGGCTGGCGCAGAAACTCACGCAAGAGATTGGGGTCCAGGGCGGCCCGGGCCAAGACCAAGCATTGCTCCTCCGGGCCATACTGCTTCCAATCCACGAGATACTGAAGACCATTCATCTGCTATCTTGAATCCAGGATGGACCGGACATCGTATTCCAGCCCATTCTCGAGCCTCCAACGGTGGAGGGGGGATCTCCAACACCAGCCAGAGGAAAGAAACATGGAAGAAGAGATTAATGTGTAGAGTAGATGGGAATTGTAGCCTATAAGGCACCTCAATCACTCTCCTCAGGACTTTGTATGGCCCCACAAACCATGGGTCCAGATTCCGACAAGACAGGCAGAGGGGCAGGTTCCGGATTGAGAGCCAGACCCTATCACCTGGCTGATAGACGGGGGTCACCCCACAGTGATGGTCAGTCTGAACCTTTTGGTGGTGCAGAGTGCACTGACAACGCACGTGGGACCACTCATCCACCGTGGGGGCATCAGTCTGGCTCAGATGCCATGGTTCCAGGGACATCTAGGATCCTAGAACACACTGGAAAGGTGTGAGATTCGTGGAGGAGTGGTGAAGTGAGTTCTGGGTGTAATCTGCCCACGTCAGAAAAGCCAACCACCCCCCACCCAGTCCTGGCAGTAAGACTGCTCACTTCCTGGTTAACACATTCCACCTGCCCATTGGCCTCAGGATGAAACCCGGAGGTGAGACTGACCATGAACCCCAGCCTCTCCTTTAACGCTTTCCACATGGAGAGGTAAACTGGGGCCCACGGTCTGAAACAATGTCCTCCAGGATGCCATAAAACTGGAAGACATGGTTGACAAGGGCCTCTGCAGTCTGCAGAGCATTAGGTATACCAGGGAGAGAGCATATCCTCCTCTGGTTTGACTCAGCTGCAGCCTCAGGTGGATAAGGACCAGAGATGCTGCAATAGGGGGAGATGCAGCATCTCTGGTCCTTATCCACCTGAGTTCGTGTTGGTAGCATAATATAGTGTTGCTGAAAGAACTGTAAACAGAGGACATGTCCGGGGAGAAGAGGACATTGTATGGTCACCCTAACATACAGTTAGGGACACACCAGCAGAGGGAGACACTGAGGGAGACATTAGAAAATGTATATCAAAGGATGTAAATTAATTCACGGTCTGCATTGGCTTTCCTGCCCGGAGGAGGGAGAGGGGGAGAGGTGGAGAGGGAGAGAGATGAGCAGGGGAAACAGCATTGTCAGTGACCTATCAGTATTGTTTGCTCCCTTTTGTTTTAAAGGATTTAATTTTACCGTTTATTTTATTATTTTCATGCACTCAATCACAAGAGATTTTTAAACAGCTGTTCATTCCTGTTTCCGTTGTGTGCAGAATCTTATTTGAGTGGATGTGATGACGTCATCTAGCGACATTTAGCTACTTTACGACAAACTATGCTTGTTGCACACACACAGGGAAGCGCAGCAGCACACAAACATGCAAAATATTACAAATAAAATGTTTGTGCAAATCCGCCGTCATAATAGCCATGTGCGAAAGGTACAAACGCGCTCTAAAAGAGAATGGGAGATTAATCTTTGATTGGTTACGCCCAAAACACACCTATGAATTAATGAAGACACTTTTAGAATAGGAGTCGATAAGTTATGTCGAATTATATGAGTTTTTGCTAAACCCAGGTATAGTTGAGGTACAGTCTTCTTGTCCCTTACACCAGTGTGTAACATTAGATTGACAGTTAACTGAGGGTTGTACAGAATTCTCCTGTGCAAAAATACAGAGGAAGACCGATTTGATGACTGTGGTTCGATTCATCAAACTGTGAACTTCTCTAATACACAAATATAATAGAATTAAATGTGTTTATAGATGAGTTCTACTCATTCAACATCAGCCAGTCAAAGACTAGCGAGTGCTTAACCCAAGGCACATAAAGTTTTAAACAGTGTTACACAATATATTTATAGTAACGCGATTCAGACCAGTATATGATTTAAAAAGAATAATGCTTTTATTCGAAACATATAAAATCGATCAGTCGTCACCAATATATTTTTAATGATTCAATGTATTAAACAAATCAAATAATACCCAGAATGTTATTGTAGATAGTGGTACTGTTTATCTGTTTTGACCATAGTGTTACCTTACTACTGTTTTTTTCGGGTGCATGTTCAGTAGAATTGAGACACGCAGACACTTATTGAGTTTGGCTGTCGAGGTTAATAAATAAGAATTCAACTCTCATTTGGTGCTTTATTGACAACAACCCAGATGGTGTCAGAAGTGGGATCCTGGAAACATTCCTCGGATGATTTCGTTTCTATGAAGTAGCCTACGCCAACGTTTGAAGGCTTGACCGCGGTAAGCAACAACACCAAAATGGCAGATGGATTCAGACGTCCGGACCCTCTCGTTTTTGACGAGAACGTGGCTGAGCATTGGAACAACTTTGAACAGGAATATAATATCTTCATTGACGCCGCACTCAGCGATAAACCTGCCCGAACCAGAGCTTACATACTCCTTAACCTCGCAGGACCAGAGGCCATAGAGAGAGAGCGGTCATTCACCTATGCGCCCGCGGTAATAGGAGCAGACGATAACATCGTCACTCCAGCGGAATCCAGAGAGGACCCCGAATGTCTCAAAACGAAATTTAAAGAAATATTCAACCCTGAAACAAACGTGATAATGGAGAGGCACAATTTTAACACCAGACATCAAAAACCTGGCAAAACGATCGAGGTATATGTGAGTACATTGAGAAATCAGGCAAAAAACTGTAATTTCGGTGCATTGGGAAACAAACTGATAAGAGACAGACTGGTCTGTGGGATAATCAGTGATAGTGTCAGACGCACACTGCTAAAAGAGTCTGACCTAACATTGTCCAAAGCAGTACGCATTTGCCAAATCAGCCAACTCACAGAAAAACATAGCAAAACCCTCTCCACGCAGAAAGCTGTGACAACAGCCAGTGTGGATGCTGTACAAATAAAACAACAAAAAAAGTCTCCAGCAAAATGAAGCGCACTAGAAAGGAAAACTCACCATCAATCTCCAGCTGTCGGAATTGTGGGGGAACCCACCCAGCACAGCGGGACCAGTGTCCAGCTTTTGGCCAACAGTGCCACAACTGCGGGAGGCAGAACCACTTGAAAGGCCAGTGCAGGTCCACCAAGTCAGGCAGACCACACAGACAGGTAAATCAGCTATATGCTGAAACAGACTTTGGCAGTGACAATGAAGACACATTCACCATTGAAGGCTTGTCTTTTCATGATGAAGGGAAAACAGACATGGAAGGACATTGTTTTGTGACTGTTAATGACAAACAGCTAAGACTGAAAGTGGACACAGGGGCGAAATGTAACTTTATGTCCCTATACACATACAAACGTTTTAGGCACGCTGAAGAAATGCACATACCAATAAAAAATATTAATCTCGTAGCATTTGGCGGATCTATGATCAAACCAATTGGCACAGTGACATTTTCATGCAGGCTAAATGAACAACAGTATAGCCTGCAGTTTCAGGTAGTGAAAGAAAATGTTCACTCCATTCTTGGCCTACAGGACAGCCTAAAAATGAAGCTGGTTACCTTCATTAGTGAGGTATTCCAACTAGACTGTGTAAAGGATCACACCCTGTCACGGAAAATGTTTCAAGAATATGCAGAATTATTACTATGATGTGAGGCAGCCAGTGACACTCACCTGCGATGCTTCGCAATATGGTTTAGGGGCTGCCTGTCTCCAAGAGGGGAATCCGGTGACTTATGCATCTCGCACACTGACTCAGATGGAAACGAGATATGTGCAAATAGAAAAGGAACTTTTAGCAGTGGTGTTCGCCTGTTACAAGTTCTATGACTTTATATATATATATATATATATATATATATATATATACGGCAAGCCGGTCACAATTGAGACCGACCACCAGCCCTTGGTCACCATTCACAACAAACCATTTCACACCATCCCAGCGCGTCTGCAACGCATGATGCTACAGATACAAAAATTCAACCTGACCCTCACTTACAAAAAAGGAAAGCACCTCTACCTGGCCGACACCCTTTCCCGTGCACCAAGATGCAACGTCAGCCCCCAGAGTCCAGAGTTTGAGGTGATGACACTTCAATTGATATCACCACGGCACCTCGAAGAACTCCATCAATGCACTGCTGCAGACACAGTGCTGCAGAAACTCACCCATTTTATTTAACAGGGATGGCCGAGACGTCCGTGCAGCGTACATACAGAGGTGACTCTTCTTTAGTTTCCGTGATTAACTTACCGTCGATGACGGGGTCATCATGAAAGGAAACAGGGCAGTTGTGCCCACCGCCCTGCTCTCTGAATATTTGAAGGTGTTACACATGGGACACCCAGGAGTTGAATCCACAAAGAGAAGGGCGAGGTAAAGTGTTTTCTGGCCATCGATATATGAGGACATTCAGGATGTCATTATGGCATGCAGCGTCTGTAACAGCCTGAGGTTCCACCAGCAAAAAGAGCCGTTAAAACTGCACACAGTCCCGGACCTGCCATGGTCTCTTGGTGGTTTGAGACGGACCAGCTCAGCAACCTGTCATCATCAACAGTTATCAAAAAGCTAAAGCATCACTTCTGTCCACGGCATACCACAGCAGTTGTACTCGGACAATGGCACCCAGTATACTAGCCAGGCTTTCCATGACTTTGCCCGATCCTGGCATTTACAGCATGTGACAAGTAGTCCTGAATATCCACAGTCCAATGGCCTCAGTGAGAGGGCTGTAAGGAGTGCAAAAAACCTGTTGGAGACCACTGAGAGAGATGGGACAGATTTCTACCTAAATCTGCTAAGCATGCGTAACACTTCCCCAGACAACATTCTTGGTTCACCTGCACAAAGGCTGTTGTCCCGTCGTACTCTAAATATTCTGCCCGTCTGTAAACAGCTGCTGAAACCAGCTGCTAAAACCCCGACCAGCATCAAGTCACAATTAACAAAGAAGCAGCAGACACAAAAACACTACTACGACAAGACCAGCAAACCACTTTGCCCCATGGCACTAATCAGGTGGTGAGAATTCAAACAAAAAGAGGACATGACAAAGTGTGAATTGTGAAGCGGACATGTGATGAGCCCCGCTCATATGTGGTGTACTCTGAAGGGAAGGAATACAGGCGTAACAGACGCCACATCCTGCCAGTGATGGAGCCACAGGCTTCAATGTGCACCACATGCACTGAAGAACACAGGAGGACACACACCCACCGCAGACATGGACAAATTACAAGAGACTGGAACAACTACACAAACACCACCAGAACAGTGTAACAGACAACTAAGTCCAGAAAAGCCTACCACCAGTGTATCCCAGCAACATGTGGATCCACAGGTCAGAAACCCAGTTCAAGCCGCCACTTCCATGTATCTGACCAGGTCTGGCAGGGTCTCTAGGCCAAATACAAAGTACATGAACTGAACTAACTACTCAAGTCTGTTGAACCCAAAATGTTAGAAACACTTTGCTCCTTGAGATCTATATAATGTTTAATTCTATAACAAAGCATTTAGTTGTGGGACATTTGCAGAGTTAATTTGATGTAAACCAGATCACAATTATAAAACTGCTGTTAGTGCAGAAGTATGTGATACAATGTTTCTTTATGTTAAGGAGCCACAGCTAAAAAAGGGGGACGTAGATAGTGGTACTGTTTATCTGTTTTGACCATACAGTGTTACCTTACTATGAGTGGCTCTCGCGAGAGAGCTACTCTGTTTTTTTCGAGTGCATGTTCAGTAGAACATTGAGACACGCAGACACTTATTGAGTTTGGCTATCGAGGTTAATAAATAAGAATTCAACTCTCATTCGGTTGCTTTATTGACAACAACCCACAGCTATCATGTCCTACAATAGGCACGATGTTAAAATATAAGTGTTCACAGATTAATAAACCCAAAACAGAACTTATACCACATACGTAAAACCCTTTATTATAAAAACACAATCACATCTAGGAAAATGACCATAACCTTTATTTAATTGCAATATTCATAATAATTCCAGTAAACTTTATTGTGACCAGACAAAGTTAGACAAAATAATAAATGACATTATACTGCATAGGTCGAATCTACATGGCTTTTCCCCACCAAAAAGCATTGTTTAGCAATTGCGAACTCAGCAGAAAGACGTTCAGTTTCCGACCTCTTAATGGAACCTGCCATTAGACTGGAGGAATTAGAACGCTATTTGTGTGATTAACGTTGTGACCGTGTTGAGAAGATGGGCAGGTTTCTCCAAACTATGAAAAACCTCAGGAGCGATCAGAATAAAGTTATGACGACCTCTCTTCCTAGATGTTTCCATAGTAATAAAAATCAATCGATACGAACAAACTAATGTGTGTCACTGTAGAGCAGGGGTGTCAAACCGGATCCACAAAGGGCCTAGTGTCTGCAGGTTTTCGCTTTTACCTTGTACCTGAATGATTGAATGTCACTAATTAGTTAGGATCTCCCCTCACCTGGCAGTCTTAATAGTTCTTAATTGGGCACTAATTGAAGGGAAAGACCAAAAACCAGCATACACTAGGCCCTCTGTGGAACCGGTTTGACACCTGTGCTGTAGAGGCTACTACGAACCAAACACAATGTTCTGCATTGAAGTTTTTATGGTTTAAGCGGGCTAGAATTCAGACTCGAAACGAGGTGGTACCAGTCCTGACTCTGTTTCGGTGTCGCGGTAGCAGACAGTTGCTGCTTCGGACGTAATATGTCAGGTGATTTTTCCGTACCAAAGCAACATTCGGAGCAATGGTTCAAATGGAATTCTAGTAATTGGTTTGAAGCACGTCTCGAAACTTCAGTGTCAATCTGCCATCACTACCTATAACCTCATCGGTCGGTAGCATGTAGTTTCGAACGATGCAGTATACTGCTAACCAACCAATAGGCAGAAGTTTCCCCCCCTAAGACACAGCCCCTTCTCATTTGCATAATGAGGCAGAAATGCATACAGAAATGTAAATATGACAGGTTGAAATAAATAGCGTTGAAGAAATAAATAGGGTAATAAAATACAGAGGAAGAATAAAACAGATAAAATATTATATTATACACATAAATACATACATTTAAAAAATAAGTCATAAATAAATAAAGTTGAAAATATAACGGACAATAAATAAATAAGGTAATTATTACAAAGGTGAATAAATAAAGAAGCTAATTAAAAGAGATGTATACATTAATGTCTCATTGTATAATTTAATTACTGCCTAGATTTATTTATTTACTGTATTCATTGTGCAATTAATTGTATGCTTATTTTTTTTTTTGAGCATTTATTTATTTATATATTTATTCCTTATTTTGTCAGACTTGGTCCTCCATAGAGTATGTTGTGTATGCCATTAATCACTGGTGCAACAAATCAGATTAAAAGAGACAATCTGGATCACACCTCTTCTACATGTAACAATTTAACTACAACTTAGGCCAATGTAAGACTTAGGCACATGAGACGATCACTAAGGTTTAAAATACTTTATTGGAGGTTATATACAGGTGATTCATATCCTCATACATTAAATACATTGATTTGAGGGAGGGACATGGTTAGTTGTTATTTTATTTTTCCTAATTGATATGTCATTATGAAGGTTGGTAGAACGTCCACAAGAAGAAGTATTAATTATTTAACAGCTAGTGCTGGTTTATGTATTTTATAATAACTACCAAAAAAATGCATGACGACAAGGAAGATGACAAAGGTAACAACCCATAAAATGACGGTACCCAGCGCCATCCAACCTCCTAAAAATAGCGGAGTCGGAGATTGCAAATGATGAAGTTGCAGAAACTCTCTCTCTCAGTAACGTAACCCCATATGTATGTACTTAATGAAACTGAACGCACCTCCTTCGTAAGCCCCACCCAGTTCTATTCAGAACCTAGACCAATTTATCTTTGATTACGTTTACGAACCACACCAGCCTACCACAGAGATAGTAGCGGTTTTTCGGGCAAAGACAACCAGCTTCAGAGCTTTCGTAGTTGTTGAATCAAGTGCTTTAATTAAAATCGCCGGTTACCCAGAGATGTGATGAGTGCCATCCACTTACTCATGGACCAAGTTCTTCAGACGCTAAAAAATACTAAGTACAAAAACTGCCATTGCACTCAAAAATTCAACGGCGATTTAGGAAATCAGACAGACCGTCAGCACCTCCCGGGTCAGGTGGTATTTCTGTCCTAACCCATTAAAACCCAGGGGTTTTAAACCCTTTGTGTATCATACAGTCAGCCCCCACTTCTTGCTTAACACAATTGGCTGAAAGGCTCTTAGACCCCTCCTTCGCAGGGTCTCCCATCTGGGAATCCCCCACTCAGTTTGAACTCTCCCAACAAGTCACATCTCTTTGTTCTAAACAGTTTACAGAGCAACTTTCCACATACTTGCCTAACTGTCCAAAATACATACAATGAAAAATAATATAATAGATATGATCAGTGCTCGAAGTGGGGTGGTACTCACCTCTACGTTTTACTCTTAAGCATACCTGCACTTTTTCTTGTGTACCGATGCCTCTCACATGTAGGCAACCACTGACAGAGAAAGAGTCAGTGTCAGAGAGATTGATAATGATCCGAACGTTACATAAACTACACTACCCAGAGGGCACTACGTGACTTACTTCAGATCTCTTGACGAATCACGTAAAGGCAAGCAGTCAGCCCACCCTATCAGAAATTTGCTTCTCCACGGACGCTAGTTAGAAAATGCTGTCGCCTGACCGTAACATATTTTTCACTGCTGAAACTAAAAAGAAATGTATTTTTTAAGTCGTTATGCTAGCCTGGCTTTAGAAAGGTACTAAAAGAACGCGTGTGCCAGAGCCAGACACGTCAACAGAGGTCCAAGTCCAAGCGGAATCATCGGGTACGTTTCATGAGCTTTAAACTAACGTCAATTAAAACCCTTCACAGTCTCCTGATGTTCTATGTCAAGGGCAAACCGGACATGCTTGGTACCGTCGGAAAGAGGATCAGATGAAAAGAATGAGTGGTGGCTCATCCCTGTGGGTTAGAGACAGCCGGAGCTTTGACGCCTCAAATCGGTCATGTTGTAGACACCTTTTTTACTAAACACCTTACAGACAGGAAGTAAAAAATAGCTGGGATTTCATAAACGTATAGAAATATTGTAGGAATTGCTACAGCATTTTGATGTTGACTAGTTTCTATGGCCTACAAACTTTGCACACCGGTCTAGGAGCCCTGGGGGCTTGACAATATGCATTAAAAATGCTTATTTGTCATGGTTTACATGCTTTTACACAAAAAAACAAAATATACATATGTTCTTATTTTGGGATAAACATTTAATAAAACATAAAATTCAATGACACAGGATGTTGGATTTCATTAATCCATGTTGCCTTGGCTCTGTTGAGTCCAAAACCATAAGGCACTTCACTGTAGGTCAAAGTATGACCTTTCCGAAGGCCAAAGCCGGACCTAAAACCCCTTAGACCTTGAAGGTTGATGTGAGTGGAACTGCTAGCATTAATGAGGAGTCTGCAGCTACCAACCTTAATGTTACCTTAGTCAATGACAGCGATGTCATCAATAACGTGAGTAACGAAAAATTACTGTTTGTCAAGGGACACACACGACTTGTTTAAATAAAGACATTTATGTTGTTATAAATAACAATAAATTGTTGTTGTACCAGCAATATCTCAAAGTTTTGTTTTTCACTGTAGAAATCTCAAATGTCATAATTATTTACCAATGCAAGAGAGTACCGGCACCTTTTTTTTCCCACTTCAAGCACTGGATATGATTATAAATTATGTTTAATAAGACATGATCTACTTCTAAACATTTCTATAAGATATAGTTTGTTTATCCCTTTAGTGTTATAGCTATATCTGAAACTTGGTTCAATCAAGAAAAAGGAATTGATTTTGAAATGGATAATTATGATCTGCATTATGTGAATAGACAAAACAAAACAGGAGGTGGGGGTTGCGCTATATGTGTACAAAACTATAAAATACTCAGTTCTAACTAATGTCAATTGCACTTGATAATGTAATGGAATGTATAACAATAGAAATCAATAATGGAAAGAAAAAAAACATTATTATAAGTTGTGTTTATAGATCACCTGGGTTAAGTGTGGATATTTTTAATGGTGAGATGGAGAATCTGTTTTCAGCAGTTAAAAATAAGCTTCTATACATTTGCGGAGATTTCAACATTGACCTTTTAAATCCAAACAAATATAAATTGACCGATGAATTCTTTGAAAGAATGTACTCCATGTCCTTATTTCCAACAATAACAAAACCCAGTCGAATCACATCACATTGTGCAACCCTAATTGATAACATCTTTACTAATAATTTGACAAATAATATAGATAATGGCTTGCTTATTTGTGATATTACAGACCATTTACCTGTGTTTGCCATATATGACTGTAATGTTTACAAAACTAAAGATATCTGTAATGCCGTAAACGATTACAAACTCAAGAAGCAATTAATGCGCTTAATGACGACCTTAGAGTGCAAGACTGGAGCCCTGTTTTTGGAGAGATAGATACAGACAGATCCTTCAATAACTTTTTAGAAATATTCACATCTCTATATGATAAGCACTGCCCCATTTCAGTTCACTGTAAACAGAATAAATATTCGAAATGTCCCTGGATGACTAAAGGTTTACAGAATGCATCTAAAAAGAAAAATAATCTCTATAAATCATTTATTAAATCGAAAACTAAAGAAGCTGAGAATAGATAAGTTGTATAAAAACAAGCTAACGGATGTGATAAGAACAGCCAAGAAATTATATTATAAGAAATTAGTAATTGACAATAAAACAAATATAAAAGGAACATGGGATGTATTAAATAGCATTATCAGAAAAGGTTTAAAAAAACAATTTATCCAGATTATTTTGTTGATTCAAATCGCGAATATCGCCATATGAATAGAATAGTTAATAGTTTTAATATTTTTTTGTGAACATTGGCCGTGACTTGGCAGCAAGAATCCCAGACGAACAAAAAGAGCACAATATAGAAAAAATTGAGAGAAATTCCAGCACTATCTTTCTTTCAGCAGTTAGTGAGGAAGAAGTATTGGATATTGTCCATAAGTCCAAAAATAGTTATTCTATTGATTGCCATTTTATCAATATGGCTATACTAAAAAAAGTTATAAACAATATTAAAACACCCCTAACGCACATCTGTAGTCTTTCACTTTTAAATGGCTGTGTTCCCAGGAAAATGAAAATTGCTAAAGTTATTCCACTATTTAAAAATGGAAATAAACAATTTTACTAATTATAGACCAATTTCTTTGCTTCCTCAATTTTCAAAAATCCTCGAAAAGATATTAAATACACGATTAGAAAAATTTGTTGAAAAACATAAACTGATTAATGAAAGTCAATATGGATTTAGAAGCAAAAGATCTACATCTATGCCTTTAATTGATGCAACAGAAGAAATATCAAATGCATTGGAAAATAACAAATGTACCATTGGAATATTTATTGATTTGAAAAATAGCCTTTGACACCATTAATCATGCTATACTACTCGATAAGCTGGAAAGGTATGGGTTAAGAGGGGTGGCTGGAAACTGGATAAAAAGCTATTTAAGTGACAGAAAACAATTTGTGCAGATGGGTGAGTCTTCATCTAATTGTAATGTAATTTCTTGTGGTGTCCCCCAGGGGTCAGTATTGGGCCCTAAATTATTTAATTTGTACATCAATGACATATTTAATGTTTCAAAATTACTTAAGTGTGTTTTGTTCGCAGA
>JACXGM010030157.1:0-13391 GCA_016801145.1 Umbra pygmaea
AGTAGATGGCATGTCTAAGTAGATGGCATGTCTTAGTAGATGGCTTGTCGTAGTAGAGGACATGTCTTAGTTGATGGGATGTCTTAGTTGATTACATGTTTTAGTCGCTGGAATGTCTTAGTAGGTTGCAGGTCTTAGTAAATGGAATGTCTAGTAGATGGCTTGTAGTAGTTGATAGCTTGTATTTGTAAATTACATGTCTTATTGAATGGCATGTCTTACTTGAGGGGGCGCAGATGGCTAAGTGGTTAGGGAGTCAGACTTGTAGTCAGACGGTTGCCAGTTCCATTCCCGACTGAGTCAAATGTTGTTGTGTCCTTGGGCAAGACCATTCACCCTAATTGCTCCCAGGTTGTTGCTGTAAATAAGAAATTGTTCTTAGTCAAGCTACATGGTTAAATACAGGTTAAATTTAAAAAATCTTAGTAGTTAGCACATTTTAGTAGCTGGCATTGCCTAATATATAGCATGATTTACTCGATGGGATGTCTTAGTAGATAGCACGTCTTAGTAGATGGAATGTCTTAGTAGATGCTACATTATGTCTTAGTCAATGGGTTGTCTCAGTATATGGTATGTCTTAATTATGGCATGTTTATGTAGATTGCATGTCTTAGTAGATGGTATGTCTTATTCGATAGGATGACTTAGTCAATGGCATGTCTTCTGCGATGGGATGTCTTAGTAGAGGACATGTCTTAGTTGATGGAATGTCTTCTGCGATGGGATGTCAGTAGATGGCATGTCTTAGTAGAGGACACGTCGTAGTCGATAGCATGTCTTAGTAGAGGACATGTTTTAGTCAATGGTATTTCTTATTCGATAGGATGACTTAGTCAATGGCATGTCTTCTGCGATGGGATGTCTTAGTAGAGGACATGTCTTAGTTGATGGCATGTCGTCTGCGATGGGATGTCTCAGTAGATGGCATGTCTTAGTAGAGGACATGTCGTAGTCGATAGCATGTCTTAGTAGAGGACATGTTTTAGTCGATGGTATTTCTTATTCGATAGGATGACTTAGTCAATGGCATGTCTTAGTAAAGGACATGTCGTAGTCGATGGCATGTCTTAGTAGAGGACATGTCTTAGTCGATGGCATGTCTTAGTAGAGGACACGTTTTAGTAGATGGCATTTGTTATTCAATGGGATGTCTTAGTAGATGGCATGTCTTAGTAGAGGACATGTTTTAGTCGATAGCATGTCTTAGTAGAGGACATGTCGTAGTCGATGGCATGTCTTAGTAGAGGACATGTCTTAGTCGATGGCATGTCTTAGTAGAGGACATGTTTTAGTAGATGGTATGTCTTATTTGATAGGATGACTTAGTCAATGGCATGTCTTAGTAAAGTACATGTCGTAGTCGATGGTATGTCTTAGTAGAGGACATGTCTTAGTCGATGGCATGTCTTAGTAGAGGACACGTTTTAGTAGATGGCATTTGTTATTCAATGGGATGTCTTAGTAGATGGCATGTCTTAGTAGAGGACATGTTTTAGTCGATAGCATATCTTAGTAGAGGACATGTCGTAGTCGATGGCATGTCTTAGTAGAGGACATGTCTTAGTCGATGGCATGTCTTCTGCGATGGGATGTTTTAGTAGATGGTATGTCTTATTCGATAGGATGACTTAGTCAATGGCATGTCTTCTGCGATGGGATGTCTTAGTAGAGGACATGTCTTAGTTGATGGCATGTCTTCTGCGATGGGATGTCTTAGTAGATGGCATGTCTTAGTAGAGGACATGTCATAGTCGATGGCATGTCTTAGTAGAGGACACGTCTTAGTCGATGGCATGTCTTAGTAGAGGACATGTTTTAGTAGATGGTATTTCTTAATCAATGGGATGTCTTTATACCACAGCAAATCTTTTTTAACGGGATGTCTTAGTAGATGGCATGTTTTAGTAAATAGTATGTCTTATTAGATGGCATGTCTTAGTCGATGGCATGTCTAAGTCGATGGGATGTCTTATTAGATTTCAAATACAGGGCTATCACACTTCTCAGCCTCCCTGGTAAAGTCTATACCATGGTGCTGGAAAGGAGGGTTTGGCTGATAGTCAAACCTCAGATTGAAGAGGAACAATGCAGATTTCATCCTGGCCGTGGAGCAATGGGCCAGCTCTATACTCTCAAAAGGATCCTGGAGGGGGCCTGGGAGTATGCCCAGCCAGTCTACATGTGTTTTGTAGAGCAGAAGAAGGCATAGGATCGGGTACCCCGGGAGATACTGTATGTTGCTGCAGGAGTATGGGGTGAGGGGATCTCTGTTCGGGGTCACCCAATCTCTGTACGCTCTAAGCGCAAGCTATGTCCGTGTTCTTGGCAGTAAGTCGGATTTGTTCCTGGTTGGGTTTGCCCTACGACAGGGCTGTGCTTTGTAACCAATCCTGTTTGTGATATTAATAGACAGAATATTGAGGCATATTCATGGAGGGGAGGGGTTACAGTTTGGTGGGCTGAGGAACTTATCACTGTTCTTTGCAGATGGCGTGGTCCTGATGGCTTCATGGGTCAGTGAAATTCAGTATTCACTGGATCAGTTCACAGCCGAGTGTGAAGTGGCTGGGACAAGGATCAGCACCTCTAAATCTGAGGCCATAACTCTCAGCAGGAAACCGGTGGACTGCGTTCTCCAGGTACGGAAGTGAAGGAGTTTAAATACCTTGGGGTCTCGTTCGCGAATGAGGGGACAGTGGAGCATGAGATTGGCTCGAGAATGGGAGCAGCGGGGGTGATGGTACATTCACTATACTGCACTATTGTGATGAAAAGAGAGCTGAGCCAGAAGGAAAAGCTCTCAATCTACTGGTCAATCTTCATTCCTACCCTCACCTATGGAGGCTTGGTCATGACACAAAGAACAAGATTGTGTGTAAAAGCATGGCTGGCATCTCCCTCAGCAATGGGGTGAGAAGCTCAGTCATCCATGAGGAACTTCTTAGTGTAGAAAAGAGCCAGTTATGGTGGTTTGGGGCATCTGGTAAGGATGCCCCCTGGGCGCCTCCCTAGGGAGGTGTTCCAGGCCTGTCCAGCTTGGAGGAGGCCTCGGGGAAGACCCAGGACTAGGTGGAGAGATTATATCTAGCCTAGATCCCCTCAGTTAGAGCTAGATAATGTGGTGAAAGGGAATTTTGGGGTCTCCTACTAGAGCTGCTGCCCCCGCGACCCGACTCCAGAAAAGCGGTTGAAGATGCGATGAGATGTACAACTTCAATAACAACTTAATTAAAATATATCTTGTTTCTACAAACTGTTTTTTTACAATTTGGATATTGTTTTTTGCACAAGGACATCCACTGTAGCAACTGTATGTTGAATTGTCTTGCTTAAGAGCAAAATGATATTTGGTCTTCACAGAAACTGGCAACCTTATGATTACAAGTTTGGCTGTTTGACCTATGAGTCACGTGATGACTGACATCACTTAAACAAAGAGCAACACTGAAGTTCTAATAGATCTGCAGCAATTTGAGAACTAGTTAGCACCAGTAGCCAGCTAGCATTTGGTGAAATATATATTTAGATTATTATCTATATAATTATCTATATAATAAATTAATCAGACAGATAATTTACTTTTTACACCATGCATGTATCATTCCTATTTTGCACCCAATACACAGGGGACTTTTCACACCACAGACGCGCAACTGTAAATTAGGGAATAAACTTGCACTCCCTCGGGCATTTCAGAGAAAAGAAGAGGCGTGTTCCAGCGCAAACATTCCCTGGTGCTATTTTGCAGTTCCCAAAAACATTTCCACCACTGACCAGGAAAAACCTAGTTAAAAGTCATTGGCGTTTTAACCTGATGCTATTTTAAGGGTGCATGCTTGGCCATAATGTAGCGTGTGCACAATGTATACACTTTGCTCCTCTCATCTACACAGATGCAGCAGTTTCCATTATTGCAGCCCATACATAATTGCAATGAAAAATATTACCACACAAGGGAAATCATTGTGGTGTCTCAAGATGTGAAAAAATAGGCATACATCTAGTGTACACATTTACCCAAATTATTCAGGCTGAATTTTCCATGCTGATATACATCTACCGCAAGGTAATCCATTCAATCAACAAACTCATTTGTGATGCTAATAATAAAATGACCCATGCATTTTGTTTTTTGCAAATTACCCTGGCTCAAGTCACAACTCATTTATGCTGGCAAACTCTGCCATTCCTGCCATTCTGATGGAAATCCCCCCTTGGATGGGTGGATGTGAATGGGACAACAGCTATCTGTTGAAGACGTGGCTGATGACACCATGTATGATCGAAAACACTAAAACACGCAGTATAGCCTAATTTAATGAACATTCACTGAAAATGCGCTTTTGGTGTTTGGACAGAACAGGATGCACTTTATAGTACGAAAAAAGTTGCAGCATTCTTTGTGGCTTGTTGTGTTTTACACAACATTTCCAGGAGTCATGGATGTGTTGATAGCATAAATGAGGAAATATTAGAGGACTTAAGGAGACGTGATAATGAAATGCATGTGCCATTGCCACTTAACCTATATGCCCCAGCAGCAGAACGGGACAGGAGAGCTTATTTGACAGAAGAGTGAGGCAAGCAAAGTCACCATGGTCAAATGTTAGACTACAATGCAAATATTTCACCATGCATTCATAACCTTGTGATTTAGTGAGAGTAAGCCCAAAACATTGGAAATTATGTCCTGTGACATTTCTGTATTTAAATTTTGTAAAAAATAAAAATCAATAGAAATCCGCTGGTATAATAGCAATCCGCCATGGATCAAGCGCCTGCTCTTATAGGGAATTTGAGATGACGCTCTGATTGGATTATTGCACGTTATGCCCAAACCACTATGACCAAACTATGACTAATTTAGCTACTTCAGACCAACCCATATTAGATTTGCGTTGGGGGCAAGTGTCATTTATCCCGCCAGCATAATTGCAACAGCACCCGGGACCCGCCCACAATGTCATTTGCGTTTCACATTTGATACTTGTGTTTCAGATCGTTTAAAATAGGGCCCCTAGTCTGTTTCTCACTGACATTGAACTTCTACATACAATATATTTAATAGCATCTTTCTCTAATGTAGCAATTGTAATTTAGTGTTGTTCATTTATAAGTACTTGAACATTTCAAAGTGATAAATTTATATTAACAATTTATTTTATTTATTAAAATGTTTTATTAATCCATGTCCCACATTTTACACACAACCCTGTTACCAAAACATTATCCCCCTCTAATAAAAAAATGAACAGTCCATAAAACTTTTAATTTTTTTTTTTAGATTTTTTAGGAAGTTGCATCATCAATATATTTTCTGGACCATGGCCAGGCAACAAGTAATTAGCCTCATTTCATTTTTTCTATTTTCACAGATGTTTTACAGTTTTCTGCCTTTACCAACCTCAAGGATTCAATGCTTCGGCCCGTATTGAACTTTTCGACCTTTTGCCTCATTTCAGGCTTCAAACATAAAGATATGAAATTGTAAATTTTTGTGAAGAATCAACAACAAGTGGAAAACAATCATGAAGTGGAACATAATTTATTGGATATTTCAAACCTTTTTAACAAATAAAAAACTGAAAAATTGGGCGTGCAATATTATTCAGCCTCCTTAATTCAATAATTTGTAGCGCCACCTTTTGCTGCGGTTACAGCTGTAAGTCGCTTGGGGTATGTCTCTATGAGTTTTGCACATCGAGAGACTGACATTTTTGCCCATTCCTCCTTGCAAAACAGCTTGAGCTCAGTGAGGTTGAATGGAGAGCATTTGTGAACAGCAGTTTTCAGTTCTTTCCACAGATTCTCGATTGGATTCCAGTCTGGACTTTGACGTGGCCATTCTAACACCTGGATATGTTTATTTGTGAACCATTCCATTGTAGATTTTGCTTTATGTTTTGGATCATTGTCTTGTTGGAAGACAAATCTCCGTCCCAGTCTCAGGTCACTCCATCAGATTTTCTTCCACAATGGTCCTGCATTTGGCTCCATTCATCTTCCCATCAATTTTAGCTATCTTCCCCGTCCCTGCTGAAGAAAAGCAGGCCCAAACCATGATGCTACCACCACCATGGTTGACATAGGGAATGGTGTGTTCAGGGTGATGAGTTGTGTTGGTTTTATGCCAAACATAACGTTTTGCATTGTTGCCAAAATGTTCGATTTTGGTTTCATCTGACCAGAGCACCTTCTTCCACATGTTTGGCGTGTCTCCCAGGTGGCTTATGGCAAACTTTAAATTACTCTTTTTATGGATATCTTTCAGAAAGGGCTTTCTTCTTGCCACTCTTCCATAAAGGCCAGATTTGTGCAGTATACGACTGATTGTTGTTCTATGGACAGACTCGCCCACCTCAGCTGTAGATCTCTGCAGTTCATCCAGAGTGATCATGGGCCTCTTGGCTGCATCTCTGATCAGTCCTCTCCTTGTATAAAAGTTTAGAGGGACTGCCAGGTCTTGGTAGATTTGCAGTGGTCTGATACTACTTCCATTTCAATATTATCGCTTATACAGTGCTCCTTGGAATGTTGAAAGCTTGGGAAATCATTCTGTATCCAAATGAGGCTTTGAACTTCTCCACAACAGTATCTCGGACCTGCCTGGTGTGTTCCTTGTTCTTCATGATGCTCTCTGTGCTTTCAACGGACCTCTGAGACTATCACAGAGCAGGTGCATTTATACGGAGACTTGATTACACACAGATGGATTCTATTTATTATCATTAGTCATTTAGTTCAACATTGGATCATTCAAAGATCCTCACTGAACTTCTGGAGAGATTTTGCTGCACTGAAAGTAAAGGGGGTGAATAAGCTCGCCCAATTTGTTTGTTTTTTATTTGTTAAAAATGTTTGAAATATCCAATACATTTCATTCCACTTCATGATTGTGTCCCACTTGTTGTTGATTCTTCACAAAAAATTGCAGTTTTATATCTTTATGTTTGAAGCCTGAAATGTGGCAAAAGGTCAAAATGTTCAAGGGGGCCGAATACTTTCGCAAGGCACTGTATAATTCTATTGCATGAAAACAACAGCTATTATTCATTGACAGTATTAGGCTTCATGACAGCACACATGATAGTGGAAAGAGCAATTGCTTCTCAAAATTAAATTCATGGTTCTGCTATCCTACAGTGGTGCTTGAACATTTTTGAAGTCTCAAGGTTCAAGTCTTGTTTATTTATATAGCCCTTTTAACTACAACGTAGACCAAATGACTGTTTATTTATATAGCCCTTTTAACTACAACGTAGACCAAATGACTGTAAATCTAAAAGCAAAAAAAAAGAAAAAAAAGCATACAAGAGAAAACACGATATACAGTGACTGAATCAAGAATTAAAACAAACAGAATACAAATACGTTTTCACACAGATTTTCAAAACATCAACTGACGGTGCAGTTCTAATATCAGGGGGAAGAGCATTACAAAGTCTAGGGCCAACGACTGAAAAAGCTTGATCTCCTTTAGTTTTAAGACGAGTTCTTGGAACGAAGAGCAGTAGACAATTAAAAGACCTTTGCGATCTACTAGAGTTCATAAGCACCAATTCCTTGATATATTCCGTGGCCAATGTATCTGATATTTAACAGGGAGCCAATGAAGCCTTTCCAAAACAGGCTTAATATGCTCCCTCTTCTTAATACCAGTAAGGAGCCTCACTGCAGCGTTTTGAACCAACTGCAATCTTGAAATAAGAGATTGACTAATTCCTACATATAGAGCATTACAGTAATCCAAGCATGTGGAAATGAATGCGTGAATCACTGTTTCCAAATCAGGAACAGACAAAAATGATTTCATTTTCGCAATAGTCCTTAACTGATAAAAAAATGTTAACCACATTTTTTACCTGATGGTCAAACATTAGAGCAGAGTCAAAAATTACACCCAGATTTCTTATTTTAGGCTGAACGTATGTTTCCCATATACCCCGAAAATCAGTCAAACCACTGTCAGTCTTCTTCATCCCAAACACCATGACTTCAGACTTGCTGGCATTTAACTGCAAGCAGTTTTGCTGTAACCAATTAGTCACCTCCTTTAAACAAGCAACCAGGGATAAATTAGGGCTTGATCCTCCAGCTCCAATCGGTAAATAAATCTGAATATCATCGGTGATAAAATATACCATATTTCTTAAATATTTGACCTAGGGGCAGCAAAAACAAAGAAAATAGAATAGGTCCCAAAATTGAACCTTGAGGTACTCCACAATCCTCCAAAAAATAAATATAAGGAAAACCAATTTAAGACTGTCTCTCTCAGCCCTACAACGCATTCCAAACGATCAATAAGAATATCGTGATCAATTAAATCAAAAGCTGCACTAAGATCCAACATGATTAGCGCCCCAGTATTGCCCGAGTCTGCAATAAGTAACAGATCATTAGAGACTCGCAGCAAAGCTGATTCAGTACTGTGTCCTGCCCAAAAAACACCTCATTTCTAGCCAAAAAAGAACTTAACTGAGATAAAACTACCTTTTCTAAAATTTTAGAGATACAAGACAGCTTTGAAATGGGCCGATATTTTTTAAAATCCAACGGGTCAAGAGTCTGCTTTTTAATAAGGGGCTGAATAACCACCTGCTTAAAGTTTAAAGGAAAAATGCCGGTAACAATTTATTTTGAGAGTCCAAAAAGTGTATCTCTAGATGCTCTACATACTATCTGCAGACTATCAACAACATTTTAACAAACTATCTACTAACCCTAACCCTAATCCTAACCTTAACTATTCCCCTAATGTTAACCCTAACCTTAACCATTACACGAAAACATATTCTAAACTTACCCCTACCCTTAAACTACACAATTAGTTGCTTATCAACAGATAGTTTGTTGATAGTTTGTTGATAGTCATATCATCAACAAACTATCTGTAGAGAACCTACAGATGGAATGTCAGACTCTCCAAATAAAGTGTAACCAAAATGCCTGTATAAAGACTGCAATTAACGATAGCAGTAATACAAGGCCCAATATTATCAAATGTCTCAGCCAACAAATCAAAAGGCAAAACATCCCAACTAGGAGCAGGGCGTTTCAACTTCACAATAATAAGGCTAATATCCTTGATTGAGACCAAATCAAATTTATCAAACGTGCTGACATTTTTTTAAGTGTCTCCTGTCAAACCATTCCAGTCATGAAATCACGTTAAATCTGTTGCGAGATCACAAGTTTATCCTTTTTCCAAGCCCGTTCTGCTCGCCTACACTGCTGTCTAAGAGCCCGAGTTTGTTCATTTAACCACGGCTGATGATTAACCTTACTATGCTTGATCTTATATGGAGCAACAGAATCTAAAACTCCAGAACACACAGAATTAAAAACCCTAAGTGACTCATCTGGATCTGCCGTAGTAGCTAAAGACTCAGACCATGATACAACAGAATGAGTGATAAAAATATATCCAAACGAGGTGTGGACTGATTAATTGTACGAGACCGCATATCAAAATGCTGATGCTCCACCTTCTCAATTTGCACATTTATGATAAAAGTAACAGGCAAATGATCTAAAAAAAACAAATGAGTCCATCAAATCAGAAAACTCCTTCTCCAAAGGCTTCCCAGAACAACAGATATGAATGTTAAAGTCCCCAACAAGTAAAATATGATCAGACAATAATAAAATAATAGATAAGAACTCAGAAAATTCCCAAATAAAAACTTTGCTATACTTTGGAGGTCGATAAACAACTACTCCCAAAACAGACTTATAAAACTCAAGTCCAGGATATTTAGCAATATAAAATCATTTAAGATGAATGTCTTGTTTGAAATCGAATGTGCATTTACAAGTGACATCTGTAAAGTATGGGGGCCGCTGTGGTAAGGCAGAACTTAACTGTCCTAAGACTAATCAAGTTGCTCAAATCTGCACCTCTGACATGTGAAAACTTTGCATCTTGATAAAACCTCAGCGCTGACAAACCTCCATCCGGAAACACTGGCAACAAACGAGAACATCGCCAACCCAGAAGATCCGCAGCACGATCCATGGTGCCGTCAACTGTAGCAAACTGCACAACAGCACAAGACCTCCGCAAGATTCTCTGCTTCACGTGATCCCTTTAGAATTGTCTCTATTTGTTATGCTTCACCACTGCTAACTCCTTTTAACAAATCTTCAATAAAGTCATTCAATGTTAAATTTCTAATGATATTGTTAAAATCTCAAGTGAACTAGCTAACACACAAACTAGCACAGCTAAACATATATGGCTGAAAGATGGATTTTGATTGGTCCTACGTTATTCATTGAGGATTTTGATTGGATCAAAGTTAAAACCTTATAACTCCAATTTGGTATGCATTTTTGGCAATAGAAAATGTTTATTTTGTGAATTATGGACACAATTTCTTTCCTAATGAATTTTACAGGGGATAATAAACATCCAACTATCCAGTATATTAAATAAATCAATATCAACAAAAATATCAGATGTAACCTTACACGCTTAAGCTCACAACATATATGTATTCCTTACAAAGGCATTTTGAAGCATTTATGAGCTCAATATAAGGTAAAGCAGGACTAGCCTGTGCCTGGTTTTGTGTAAATTACCTATTAGAATATAAGGGATGAATTGTGAACTGAGAAGCTCTTTTCAATGATATTAGAATGCATTGAACACCTCTTCACTGCCATCGATCTGCTTCACATGGTAATACACTTCTGTCCCCCAAAGCAAAACGTTATGAACATCTCTAATGACTAACATGGAAGCTTCTCATAACTGAGTCCACATCAGAGGAGATGGTGATGAACCGTAAATGATTGCTTTGCTGCTACAGAGAGCTAGTGAATGAATTAAGGGAAAAACCAAAAGACGACATTAATGAAGATAGAATCATAGGGCATTGAGAGAGACAGAAAGGAGTGAAAGACAGAAAGCCAGACAGGTAGAAAAACAAGGAGACAGAAACATAGGCATACAGACAAACACAGGCAGGCAGACAGACAAAACAAAGAAAGACCGCTAGGCAAGCAGACAACACCAACCAGCCTACACCATATCTAGAATACTGAACCTTCAACCAGCCTACACCATATCTAGAATACTGAACCTTCAACCAGCCTACACCACACATAGGACACTGATCCTTCAACCAGCCTACACCATATCTAGGATACTGATCCTTCAACCAGCCTTCACCACATATAGGATACTGATCCTTCAACCAGCCTAAACCATATCTAGGATACTGATCCTTCAACCAGCCTAAACCATATCTAGGATACTGATCCTTCAACCAGCCTAAACCACATATAGGATACTGATCCTTCAACCAGCCTACACCACATATAGGATACTGATCCTTCAACCAGCCTACACCACATATAGGATACTGATCCTTCAACCAGTCTACACCACATATAGGATACTGATCCTTCAACCAGCCTAAACCATATCTAGGATACTAATACTTCAATCAGCCTACACCATATCTAGTATACTGATCCTTCAACCAGCCTTCAACACATATGGGACACTGATCCTTCAACCAGCCTACACCACATATAGGATACTGATCCTTCAACCAGCCTACACCACATATAGGATACTGATCCTTCAAACAGCCTATACCATATCTAGTATACTGATCCTTCAAACAGCCTACACCATATCTAGGCTACTGATCCTTCAACCAGCCTACACCATATCTAAGATACTGATCCTTCAACCAGCCTACACCATATCTAGGATACTGATCCTTCAACCAGCCTACACCACATATATGATATTGTTCCTTCAACCAGCCTACACCACATATGCCATGTTCAATGACCACAGAGAGTCAGGACTCCCGTTTAACATCCCATCCGAAAGACGGCACCCTATGCAGGGCAGATGTCCCCATCACTGCCCTGGGGCATTAAGAAAGATCTTTAGACCAGAGGGAAGAGTGGCCCCTACTGGCCCTCCAACACCACTTCCAGCAACACTGGTCTCCCATCCAGGGACTAACCAGGCCCAACCCTGCTTAGCTTTATAAGCAAACCAGCAGGGCAATACAGGGCTCTATGCTGCTGGCATATCTAGGATACTGATCCTTCAACCAGCCTACACCACAACTATGATACAGAGACACGAACCAGCCTACAACATATCTAGGATCCAGAAAAAAACAACAAGGCTAAACAACATTTACAATACAGAGACACCAACCAGCCTACATCTCATTTAGGAAGGTGTTCCAGACTCATATGGATGTTTTACAGGCTCATATGGGCTGTGTGCAAGTCAATGAGGGTATTGCTTCAATTACAATTAGACTTAATTAACTGGTTAAAGATAAAAAACAAACATATTTAAGCCCCATGGCAATGTATGGGTAGGTAGTGAAATGAATTCCCTAACAGCAGCTCTTTGTGACATCAGTAGCACTCAGGACCCCATTTGTTTTACTAGCACTGATATGCCCCTATAAATAGTAATTTGTTTTAAGAGCACTGATATGCCCCTTGATATAGTAATTTGTTTTAAGAGCACTGATATGCCCCTATAAATATTAATTTGTTTTAACAGCACTGATATGCCCCTATAAATAGTCATTTGTTTTAACAGCACTGATATGCCCCTAAAAATAGTAATTTGTTTTAAGAGCACTGTTATGACCCTATAAATAGTCATTTGTATTAACAGCACTGATAAGCCCCATAAATAGTCATTGGTTTTAACAGCACTGATATGCCCCTATAAATAGTCATTCGATTTAACAGCACTGATATGCCCCTATAAATAGTCATTTGTTGCAACAGCACTGATATGCCCCAATAAATAATTATTTGTTTTAGGAGCACTGTTATGCCCCTATAAATAGTCATTTGTTTTAACAGCACTGTTATGCCCCTATAAATCGTCATTTGTTTCAACAGCACTGATATGGCCCTATAAATAGTCATTTGTTTTTTTACAGCACTGATATGCCCCTATAAATAGTCATTTGTTTTAACAGCACTGATATGCCCCTATAATTATTTATTTGTTTTGAGAGCACTGTTATGCCCCTATAAATAATTATTTGTTTTAGGAGCACTGTTATGCCCCTATAAAAAAGTCATTTGTTTTAACAGCACTGATATGCCCCTATAAATAGTCATTTGCTTCAACAGCACTGAAATGCCCTGTAACGTCCAGCCCTGTATGGGCTGTATAATATGCCGCTCTTGTGTTCTGTTATGTATTCAGTATATATTTACGGTGGTTTAGTTGTACTGTTTTGTTATGTATGTTATGTATATAGGTTCTCTCCCAGTGTGTGGTGTAATGGTTCCCCCTAGTGTCCCTTTTGTGCTTTGCCTTGTGTTGTCTTGAGATGTCTCCCGGTGTGCTTTGTTTTGGGTTTAGGTTCCCGCCCCTCACT
>JACXGM010030158.1:0-13391 GCA_016801145.1 Umbra pygmaea
TCTCCTTGTGTCACAGCATCTCCTCGTGTCACGTCGTCGCCTTGGACCGAAGCAGACGCGGAGCATTGATCATCCTGATCAGAACACCAGTCGCTGTCCTCGTATTCATAGTCCTCATCAGAATAATCCTCGCTATCGTAACACTCCAGGTCTCCGATATCAAAGCAGCAGCTGCGAGTGGTATTGCATTCAGAAGCATCCAGATACTCGCTCATGTCCTCTGCGTCCTTTACTCCCACGATGCTCTTAGCTGCCTCGATCGCCGCGTTATCAAATGCTGAGGGTTCCGCAGCTGGCTCTATGAGAGGCTGCGTCTGGTGTGAGTCCAGGGTCTCAACGCCGCTTTTGCTCACCAAATCCATTCTGCCGACATCTTTGTACACTCTCATAATGTCTCTGACAGCCCCATCTTTTTTGCCTAGCTGGTATGTAATGCTCATGTACAGGTAGCGGTTATTGTTACCGCTGGTCAAGCCTTTCCAAGCACCTTGGACTCTCCGCCACTCAGTGTCGAAAATGTCAGCTCCGTAATATGTGCAGAGGATATCTTTCAACCTGGCAAAGGGTATAGCGTGTATGGCTCTATACATACAGTTCCACGTCTGGCCGACGCAGAAAGTACGATGCGGTTTCAGCCATAACGTTGTTTCTTGTTTCTCTTTGGGAGATTTGAAGTGTCTATTCGAAGTGACTCAGAGACCTTTGGACGTGCACACTACACAGCGTGAGTAGAGCGTTTCCATATCCACTAGTACTTTGGAAAAAATTGTCCGCTTGCATTCCATACAAGAGGTGTACATCTGCTTCATGTCGGTAAACGTGCAAGTGTTGACAGCTGTAGTGCTGAGCGATACATTTATCATGGGCGCAGCGCAGCACGATGACCCAAATTTCATTTGCTCAAAGTCAAATTCCACGTCGATATTTCGCGGATTACCTTTCACCTCGGATGAGTGGAAGGTCTGATTTTTTAGACATCTTGAGCACCTCAGGTCTCCCTGTTCGCGAGAAGTCTGGTTGCCCTGGCACGAGAAGTATCTGCTTGTGGTTGTGATCCACCCAATTGATGTGACAGTTGAGCACAGCGTAGAGCAGCATCTGACACTCGAGACTTAGTTCACTCAGCTTCTGGAAACGCTCACTGTGGATGAGGTCCACGGCTTGGCGCAGTTCAGGTATACACGCAGCGGCCATCTCCAGCGGCTGATCCGTGGTTTACGTGACCGCCAGCTTGTAGTAACAACTCAGGCCCCATTCGGAATTGAGAGTAAGCATGGGATACCCAACGCTTCTAACCACCTGGAAGGCTCTTATGAGCTTCGCGTAGTATGATTTCCTCGGTACCGAAAAAACTTAATTTCGACCATTGTATGGAATCTTCCCCCTGTCTAGCACGTTGGACGACCTGTGAGCCAAGTGTCTTCTTGTCCTGCTTGCTCTTGCGCACCGAAGACACACGAGGTCCAATTTTTGGTTTACTTTTCTCAAAAACCTCTTTGACACTCCGCTCAAGTGACGGCTCCGCTTCTGTTACTCACCTGTCAGGTGTAGATGGGTGATTCAGCTGTGCATGGATTACTGTGCTCTGGCTGGATTCCGGGGATATGGTTGGTGGTTGGAGCTCCGGCAGGACATCCAGTCCCTTTGTGAAAAACCTGTATGCCTTGGATCGAATTGCGTCCAACTTCTCTGTTGATTCCTCCTTATTTAAATCCAGATCTTCCTTTTGGTACCTATAAAAGTCAGCGAGGAGAGCCAGTCTGATCACTGCTTCGTGTCCCTACATCTGGGTCAACTCGTCTCTACTTGGCAGCATATTGGCACTCGAGCCTTGTGATTCAATTAGGGCCAAGGACAATTCGTCCCACAGAGCCAAACAGAATTTGTAAGTGTCGCAACTTTCTGAAATATTTGTCTTAGACGTCAACATCTTCACTAGTTTTGTCTGTAGTCGGGTCGTAGACCTGTTATCTCTCTGTTTAGAATGGCAAACTACATTAAGACACTCGAGGTAAGCCTGCAACAGGATGGATTTTGCATAGCAACGGGACCACAAGACTCCGGAATCGTCTACCCCTACAGCGTGAACCCATTCGCTCCGGTGCTTCTCAACTCCCCAGTGGTGTTGCATCTCCACTGTCCAAACCTCTTCCCTGATGAGGTCCTGAAAGTTCACGCAGAACACCTGGGTCACTTCTTGGCTTTACAGAGTATACCTCAGGTAACCCACAAGTTCGAACAGACGCTCTTTCTGGGCCTGTGCAACTTGTTCACCCGAGAGAAGGTCGTCTCACTGTACAAGAAGACCCTGACTGACGATGCTCTGCAACGAGAAGTCTCTGATATAACCTCGGAAGACGAGTGTGGGGATGACTCGTACCCATTTTTTTTTAATCAAATTTCACAAAAACAAAGCAGGTCAGATTGTGTCTTTACTACGCGAGCTGCTGGACCTGTTTGACGTGGATGAACTTTGCGATAATGATTTAATACATGACTCTGGACAGGAGCCTCAGCATATGCTTTTTCTGTACCTTATTCAGCTGCTGGCTGTATTTGTGAGCACCTGCATGAGGAGGAGAAGGACCTCGCTACCATCATGAGCGTTGCATCTGCTCTCTTCCTGGAGGCTAATTTTTGTGACCCCTTGTGTGCCGCAACCCTGCTGAAGCCCATGTTCATTCCCCAGTATGATCATCAGCATTTGGGTAAGAAAAACAGAAAAGGTGAGAGCGACGGTCTCAAGCAGGTGGATCCTGAGACTAGATTGAAATACTACAGGCTGTTCACGGGATACGAACTGGACGATAACGGGTCCGACATCTCCCACGGGATGGATACAAATATACACTGGACCGAGCACAGCATACTGCAACGCATGCGGGGGTGCGAGATTGTAGAAAGTAAGAGTAAAAAGCTTTGGTTCGTGGCTCCCCAGATGGGTGACAGGATGCTCATGGTTAAGGATTCTGGTCTCAAATTGATGGGAGGACAGACAGGCGATAAGGCCCTGAAGATCTGCTCTTACCTGATGTCTGATAACATAATGGCGTATATGTAGTGCGCGGTATTCGGCACAATCTCAAACATGCTGCCCTGTCACGCTTCCAGCGAATTCACTGAGACCGTTATGACTACCATCAAGAGTTCTATGACCAAGTTCTCAGACGTGGTTCGTCACCAGAGCGCAAACCTAATGACAGATCTGAGTAAGATGACAGCCAGTTGCTTGCACACCACTGGGGTAGGGTTCATTGGGCAGGACAATGGCGCCACTCTCAAGTTTGGTAAGGTTTTCACGGGCCCCGATGAGAGAAAACCCCCACATGAGAATCAGGCAGCGGGTCACGGGTTCTTCACTTCCGTGAGTCTGGGAATGACGAACACCACTATGATGAAGTCTATGCTGGCCATTGCACTGAAACAGGATTCTAAGCGCAATGGTAGTTTACACAGTGTACTATCTACTGCCTACAAGCCCACGGGGGTTAACAATTCAATGACTGATGTGTTCTTTTATGCCCGGTACCACAGCAGGTTTAATGCGGGCGAATTCACAGAGGTGGCTTGTGTTAAACCCACGACCAACCCCCGGTACAACGGCGCTATACACGTACAGGGTCTGGACGATAAGAGCAAGTATCAACTAACCACGTCCCATGGAGCCTTGCCCACCCGCGCCATGACCATAAGACAGGTGGTGAAGATGACCATGGGGTTCCTGTACGCCGAGATGGCCCATGTAGTTTACACTCCAAATGTGAACGACGCTACCCTGTGTAAACATATCATCTCGCTGTCTATGACTGCCAAGTTCAGCCATGGAAAGGGCAAGGAGAGCGGCAACGTGTTCAAAGCGTCCTATGGTGATGTGATGAAGCTGATTGGACGGGTCTTCGGCTCCGCAGGTATGCGAGGTGTCAACTATAACGACCTGGATTCTGTAGAGTGGTTGCAAGCAGACAACAACCGTCTCCTCGATTACATGCAAAGTTCTCTGAATATGATTGGGAACACCAAAGAAGCGGTCAGACGGATCATGCAGGATAAAAATATGTCCTACAGCAGGGTGTTGTTCATGAACGAGAAGAGTGCTCCGATACCATTCGCCACTATGTTTGCTAACGAGGAGTACATGATCCACGCGCCCATGATGGTGAAGTCGAGCATGAGGATATTCACAACTACCAAAGATAGCTTCGGCTCTGTCAAGCTGTGTAAGCAGGGATGTTACTACCCTGTGAAGGTTTTTAGCAACAGGTGTGTCGACACCAAGCTGTACAGTTTCCAATGGGGTGACACATTCAGCTGTCTCCCCAGTCAGAGCAAGACCACGATTGATGAGATTGTCAACAGAATCAAGAGAGAGGTGTCCTTGGTGTTGCCCACGATAGATGTGAACCGTATCAAGATGATGACCCCTGAGCTGAATGAAAAGGAGTTTGGTTTACTAGTGTCTGCGGTCAAGCTTAACAACATCGAGGTGACTGGACAAGAGCGATCTTTCAATTCTTCATCAAATGCTCGCTCTATAGTGTTCCCTCCGATGATTGAGCAATCTTTCAATTCTTCCGATGCTCCCTGTACACTGTTCACTACGACAAAACGAGCTGGAGAGGATCTTCACGGTAGCCCCGAGAAGAAGGCCAAGTTTGATAACGAACTGAAAATAATTGAATCCGATGAGGATGACTGTGGGAGACTATGGGGTTGACGAGTCTGACTGAAGGTTGAGATTGTGCGCTGCTGCACAACATGTACAGAGCGATTGACTCTGACTGAAGGTTTAGTGTTCGTGCCGCACTTATATACAAAGTGATTGTTTGCTGTCTACATTATTAGATGCTGTACTACCATGGTGTGTTATATATAAAATAAAATAAATGTCAGACCTAGACATTGTCTAATTGTACACACTCTTTATGAAACACATACAAGTTCCCAAGGTGTTGTTCACTGGATTGAGCGTCCAAACCACTCATGTTATGACTATATGAAATTGCGCTTGTGTAAGTTTGACATTTCAGCTATAACATCTATGCCCCTATATGTTGTACTACCATGATGGTGTGTTATAAAATAAAAATGTCATACATACACATTCATTGTTTAAATGTACACTTTCTTTATTACACACATATATACATTCCTAGCATGTCGTTCATTCACCACATCGAGGCCACATTCCTACACGTTATGAATATATGAAATGAAGCATGTTTAGGTGTAACAGTTCAACCATTACCATCATATGCCTGTAAGCACAGCTGAGCGTGTGTAAGTCCTCTCTCACTGTGAAAATGAATCGATTCTCCATGCTGCTGATTGTTCTCCCCACGTTTCCCTTGCACACTCTCGGTACCCTCATTTTACTCCGAGAGTCGAGTCTAGCGAACTCCTCAGTAGCCCTGTGATAGTCTGACTCTCCACAGTGAGCAAGCTCCCCGTGTTCCAGCCGCACGCTGATGAGCGGATTGAGCATCCCGCTGACTGAGATGAGTCTATGAGAATTGGAGTTGGAGTTGTCCTCGGGACAGGTGAGCTTGCTAAACTTGCAACTCAGAGGCTCACCCTTCTGGCGCGAGATCTTGGTCACATTGGTCGGGTCAAAGGAACACATCCCATATATGTTTGAGAAGTCAAAGGATGCTGAGGTCTTGCTCAGTTTTTCCACGTGCTCTCTCACCAGACCCTTTATGTCTGAGAGCACTTTATTTCTCAGTTCACAATAAACTCGTCTGTACTCTGCATCGATAGTGTCACAGAACCGTTGCTCTAGTGTCACACAGTCATTCCCTTGGTTCTGTAGTCTAAGTCTCTTTTCCAGTGAAGGCTCGTCGTCATCCCGTGACCGCACTGTGTACCCCCTTGATTCCTGCCAAAAAGGCAGCTTCCCATAACACGCTTTAATGGCAGTTGCTACAAAGAAGAGTTCGGGGATCCCTTGACCTGACCCCTCGGCCAGATGCCTTGGACTGCACGTGGACATAGTAAGGTACGATGTCTTTCTCGAGTACCTAATGGACGAGCTGGAGTGCACCACTACCGCGACCGAGGCTCAGCTCTCTAATGGAGCCTTAATAGGGTGTCTAGTGAAGCACCGAGAGCTGATATCAGGCCCTGACGTTTGGTCTCCTAGAGCTCAAGCATATGTTCGCTTTGATCAGCGAGCCCACGGAAACTTTGCAGTTCTAAAACCCAGCGGCGCCGTCGCGGTCCAGTTACTGGGAAAGTTGCTACCCGTGTACTGTAGGCTGTGCTTACTGTCCGAGTGCCACGACCGAGCCAAGGCTGCGGCTCAGGCTTTGCTGGTGCGTCTGACAGTATCGAGAGCTACGAGCGGTGGCGAGCTTATCGAATTCGAAATCAGAGTCCTCACGTACCTAATAGACAACCTCTCCACGACACCGCCCTCTGAATGGGGCGAGGTGTGTCAGTCGTCTGACGTTTCAGCTGAAACCAAGATCGCGGTTGAGCTCCTTTGGTGTCATTTGGCACTAGTGTAGGCTGGCCATCGCAAGCTCTTGCTGTGTAATCTGGAACTCTTCTTCACCAGACCCCAAGACTCCCTGAACCTATGCCCGAGCGAGCTTAGGGCTGCGCTATTTGTGCACGGTAAACATGACCCGTTCTGTCAGCACAAGGACCGCTGCCGAAGACAACGATTTTTGTACACAAGAAAGTGTCCCGTTCTTCCGCTCGACTCGGACCCGAGGTCCAAATGGAACACTTCTAGATCCAGGGTCACCGCTGCCAACCAACTGTACGAGTCTCGAGTGTCCTGCCTTTGCTGGCTGGGAGCCCTGTGGATCCTGGATATCGAGTGCAACAAGGGCGCCCTTCACTGGCTTTACAAACCCGAGCCGCATAGAATGTAGCCTGAACGTGATCGGTCAACCTGGACTGCGGCCCCAGCACAGCCACGTAGGCTGTCCTGAAAGAACAAATGAAACTCTCAGGGCCGCGGGTAGCTGCGTGGTGGAGTTGGAGAACAATCTGCTCCTCCACATGTTACACGTAAACACTGTTGGTAATCAGAAGTTCAGCGTGATCACATTCTCCAAGCGTCTCCGTAATTATGCTCAGATGCAGTCCAACACCACTAAAACCAAGCTGCTGAGCAGACTGAGGTTCATGTCAGACAAGAAGAGGCTATGTTCCCAACACGGCTATAGAAACACCCGCATAGAGTTCTCGTCCAACCCGAGCCGCAGCGCCAACTACACCTCCAACGCCAAGTATCTGCTACAGCCATACTTCCGAGGGGTGTTCGAGACCATCGCCTTATCGCAAGGAACCTGTGTGGTTTCGACTACACCCTTCACGGTTAACAATGAGAACCTGACGTGTTACATATATGGAGTGGCCAACCCTTTGACCGTGGTGATCCGCATGAAGATCACAACGAAACATTTCCACACGCCCTTCTTCTTCTCCTCCGTCAACGTGGCCGGAGAGGAAACGAGACACCAGCTCTTCTCCTCAATGTCTATCAACTCGCAAAAAGTGAGGAACGTAGCCGAGGAGTTTCCGAAGGCGCTGGGAAAAGTGGCCAAGCTTTTTGAGATACATATCCATCTCAACAGGTTGTGCTGCGAGCTGGCTCAGGAACGGCATGGCATGCTGACATCACAGGAGAAGATGTGTCTGGTGTACCTCACGGAGACGTACTTCATGCAAGTGAGAGACTGCAGCCATCCCAAATACTGGCTTGGGTACAGAGAGGCTGTGAGAGGCGCATTCGCTGAGCGTTACCGTAGCCAGCTGTCTTCATTCCAGGATAAGGTTCTCACCAATTACCATCTCAAGAACCCAGAGTTTATTAACTTGATCCCATGGCTCCTCGACAATCCGAGCGCACTGCACGACAAAATGATGGTCGTGATGAGGCGTACCCGAGAGAGGAGGGTAAAGTGAACGCCAGAGCAGAGCTGATCGCCACGGTCGACAATCACATTGACCAAAACCCCAAATGCTGCCCGCCCCCAGGGTTCCCCGGCATCGATTTCAAAAACCTTGGATACATTGAGCATACGCTTCGGCTCACTCTAAACAAAGCCCGCAGCGCAGTGACACCCCGAACATTTGCTAATGGTAGCAAACGTCTCAACTCTTTGGTGACTAGAGTGCTCGCAGAGAGCCAAATTTAAGAGAGAGAGTTTGAGTGAGATCTAGCATACAGAGAGGGAGAGAGGCGCCACCAGACTTTTGCAACAACAGCATTCATGTCGAATGAGGACTCAACCATCGGCTACCAGGTAACACCCTCGGTAGCTTCCAGGGTTTCGGTTCTAAGGGTCTGGGATATGGTGAACACACACTTTGAATCGCTACTAGCTACCGCGGAACGGTCTGGCACTAAGAGCAGAGCTGACATCAACATACGGTATCAGGTCAAGGAGCTGCAAGACCTAATGGGAGCGTGTAGCAGGCGGCTGAAGACCATAGAGGCGTACATATCGGAACTGCGGAGTCAAGAGACGGGTGCTCTGAACAACAATAGCAACTGCCAGTCGGAACACACACAGTCCTCAGATCTGGCAGGAGAATGGCACTTTCTGTACATGGAAGACAACAGTATTTTCAGTTATATGAAACTGGTCCCAGGAACGGTCTCGGTCGCTGGCTACGCCGGTCGCGGGAATGGATCTACCTCGGTCAAGAGAGCCGAGTTCACTCTCCCATCCGGGGTGCTGAGAGAGGCAAATGAAGAGACCTTAGGCTGCGATGATTCCACTCCACAGCTGGACCGAGGTTGTGACTACGCACTCTGTCCCTGTTGTCAGATATCGTTCAAAACCACAGAGTTTTGGAAACATGCGCTGTTTGAAATTGCAGAGGGGGCAACAGAGTGCCAGCCAGACAGTGCTTGGATCGCTCGGATACACCTAGGTGGATAGTGGAAGAGAGCTCGGGTTGGAGCAACCCTATTTACAGACCCCGATGTCTACAGAGTACGTGCGAGATCGGACAAAGTCTCACAGAGCTAGACCTGAAACACTTCCTGTCTGACTACGAATTCTCTCGAGCTCTCGACAGTGTATTTGAGAGTCTGGCCTTACAGTTGAGAACCTGAACCATCATGCTCTCATACTCGTATCAACCTAGCACGGTGCCGTGCCCCTCTCCTGCACCTCTTCAGCCTCTCAAGCCTCAGCATCATCCTGCACACGAGTCCAAGGATAGGATTTTGGAAGCCATACGAGAAGACTTGGTGACGCTCGAATACCTAATTGGAGTAGCTATGCTAGGCAAAGAGTACTCGTTTGTACAATACAGGTCCACGGATAAACACAAAAAGTGCGCGGGGCTAAAGATCGACCCCATTCAACCGATCAACATGTTTATCCGGACGATGCGAGACAAGTCTGTAGCGATAGGGACGTCCCTATAAACGCTCATGCCGTCAGCCAAAAAGTCTTTCTGGATAAGAGTGTCGCTAGCGGACCTGACAGAGCTCAGCTTGGAACCTCTCTGGATGATCAAGGGTAGAGTTCAGCTGTACTCGAAACAGCAGTGGGTCACGGTTACGATAGACGACCACTCGCTCGAGCCCTGCTTCCTGGACCCTGAGTCTCAGCTGCTCACTTCTCAACCCGACAGAGACTGGACAGATTAATTTCTCAAATTGGCCACAAAAGGACTGACGGGTCATGATCGAGAGGCAAGGGACGGCGATGACAGTGATGACAACAAATACACTGGCGATGATCATCACTACCCGAACAACGGCGAGCAAGAGAAAGCCTGCGTGGAGTACAACAAGGACAGGGTTCGAGTGAAACAAAAGCGCAAGATGTATAAAGTCAACGAGGACGATGATGTCTCGGCCACCGTGGTGTCACATAAGAAACGTAAAACCCCGGTCAGTGGTTCTCATGTGAGCTTAGGCTCCGAAGCCAAAAAGCAAGGAGGAGTAAAGGAAAGATGCACTACACAAAATTTTGTACACACAAACTTTAATTGTGTAATACAACCCGGGGTGAAATCAAGACAGTATCAACGTGCGGCAAGAGAAATGAACACCAAGTACAAAAAAATGATGAGATCTCATCGTGTCCACAATAATCCAACAACCCCCATATCCTTGCGCCACGAAAAAAACTGTGAGCAAATACCTCGGTCTCTCTCGTCGGTCCATGGAGAGCATCTGCAGCAAGTGTCAGTCGCTCAGAACATCACGTCCCACGTCGAACCTTCTGCTGTTTCAGCTGCTTATCCTGATCAGCGTCAGAATACGCAAAAGAGCCCCGATGAGTCAACGAGCACTTGTGTCTCTGCTGTAGTGGAGAGGCGCGCTGGCCACCCAGACTCCGTGTCTGATGCGAGTCAAGCGTTTCTTTTGAGATCTTAGCCCCACGAGCACCAGCAGAACACATTTCTTCAGCCACAAACGGCAGAGGGTGCGAGGAATCTGGGTTGTTTGCTGATGTAGCTGAGAGCAACACCCTCGTAGACTCCGCAACAACAGCTCTGTGCTCCGGATCCTTTTCTTCTTCACATTTCACATCGGAAGGCCTGAGACCCAACTTGTTGGCCAATAGTAACCCATACGCGGTCGGGTGCAGAGAGTCACGCGTGAGCATAATGTCATTGACCGTGAGCGAAGCATCTGGCTTTCTCCCGGATAAGTTGTCTGCGAACGTTACCCCGGACGTATTCAAGAGTGTCACCAGTACAGAGTGAAAAATGTGCACCGGTGACCCGGATTGTAGCTCTCTCACCGTATCCCTGTTGTTGTACTGGATGGTGTTGTGTCTCCTGTTGAACTGACTGAATCCGGACAGAGCGCTCCTCCAAAAATTGTTCCACATGCTCAAGGTCTCCTCGAGATGGGCCACGCTGACAGAAGACGGGTAGTTGCACACAAGTTTAACATCGGATCCGAGCTCCGTGACGGGCTCCTGGAATTTAGTGTCACCACCCGCGCCGTTGGTCTGTTCCAGCTGCCTCACGATGCTCTCAGCCAGCTGCAACAATCCGCGATCCTTACAATCACTCTTGAGTCGTTCCAAGGCCATGCGAGGGTGCCTGGTCACCTCACCGAGAAACTGCCTGACCAACAGCACTTCCTTGCCTTCGGAGATCATCGAAGTCATCATTTTACTCAGGCTGTGCGAGACACTGGCAGACTTGTGCTCAGAAATTGTAGTCCCTATCCCAGATCTCAGAAACACATCTGGCAACTCGGCCGCGTTCAGTGCAAACATATCGGGTTGCTGGTCGCTGGCCAGGAAGCGGGACAGGTTGTCGAGTAAAGGTTTATCGAATGCATTACCCGCGACCAAAAGACCGGTACGCTGCTGCTCTCCACGGGATGAAAGCATCACGTCTGCCAGGTGCGTCAAAGAGGAACGGTCTATGCCTGTGCTCGTGTAAATGTGTCTGGTTGAGGCCATGGTGAGCCCCTGTATGACCTTGTGAAAGAGAGTAGACCAGTTTCTGACCGTCAGGTGAGCTCTCTTAGCCAACGAGGACAGAGTGGAACCCCATGACCAGCAACTATCCCAAGTGGAGATGTGCCTGTAGAGGACCCCATCCACAGCGGCCGTGACAAGGTCCGTCTCCGTGTCGTAGAAGGCCAGACAAGTCGAAGCTCTGCACTCTGGTACGATTGGGCTCCGGCTGTGCTCAAAGGTCTTCATCACACCCCACAGGGCCACGGTCGCCATCTTCAGTTCAGTTTCCTTAACGGGGTCTCGCTTGAGTACAACGTCTCGTTCGACCCAGTCTCGGATGATCTTGCACACCACAGTGACCTGTGTCTTGGGGACCGAATTGATCATCAGTAGTTTCAGGGTGTCCGCAAGTTGATCGAGCGGCACATCCAAAACCGAAGACAGAGCACACTCGTGAGCCTCTCGTTCCTGCACAGCTTCGGACGCAGCATCGGTGGGGCTGAGACCATCCCGCACTGTCCTGAGACATGGTTCGCGAGGGTGCTGCTGCGGCTTGCAGCTACTCCGGCTACTGTGTTCACGTACGACTCTGTGACCACCAATGTGGCCACCAGACCTGCGATGTCGCTCATCAGTTCTCCTCCATTTACTTGGGTTACAACTATCTCCATTATACATGTCATACACCGGCATCTTGTACACGTCTCTGTGTACGCCCGGGTTGGACGAGACAAGGTTGGTCACGGCAGCTTTACCCGACAAGCCCATGCTGAGAGCTCTGAGTTTCTTCCAAGGCAAGAAGACGCAGGGCACAAAGCATGCTAAGACAGTCCAGCGGATCATGTTCCTCAGAGTGGTCTTGATTTGTTCGCACATGCGGTTGGATGAGTAGTAGTTGATTAGGTACCGGACCAAGCACGTGGCGCTCTCACTGGTGCTCCCCAAGATGTTGTAATGCAGGAGCTCCACAGACAGGGCCGGGCTGAACGTGTTGACAATCTCCTATATTGCTATGGCGAGCTGCGGATCCTCAACCACGTACACCCAAGAGTCGATGTCTCGATGGATAGGGATCAACCCGTAGCGCTCGTAGTCGACCTTGTCAGACCAAACCCTTTCACGTTGACTGAACTCTCTTTTTCTGAACATCTCTATTCCGTATATGCTCCCTCTGTCTTCCAAAGCGGTCTCGGCCAGCTCCTTCTCGCAACGTGCCAGCTGCTCTTTGGACACACTGGACACAGCTCTCGCCATCTCCCGTTGTGATCGGGTAGCATAAATTCTCTATACTCTCAGGTGTATATATGACATCTGGTTAACGACACCAAGATGTTTTTCTCGTATACTTACAAAGTTCCAATCTTAAGAGTTTTAGAGTCTCTGAGATGTTCTGGATGCTAGCTAGAGCCTTGTGTTGCCTGTGTAGCAACAGACAGAGCCTGTGTTACAACCTAAACAGAGGCGGCGGTTATTCCTTATACTACCAGGAAGATAGTGACGATGACGAGAGCGACGATAATCAAGACACAGATCCCAAGGTCCGGGCACACATGGTTAAGCTCTCCAATCTCAAACGAAACGCCATCGACGTGACCACCGATGTGATTGTTGCGTAGAACCTGCTCAGACGACACGGTGACGAATCGAGTTTACTAATGTACCACGACAAGTGCTCCAAAAAGATGCACCGAGCTCTCAATAAGCTCCCTGTCGCATCCCACGGAGCACAAGTCAAGAGACTGTGTAAGCCGCATCGCAACGGTGTGCTCTACACTAGAGACATTGTCTAACTAGAAATACACACTTCTCGACAATGCACGCTGGCCATATCTTGGGTTTGTCTTGAGATTCACCACTATACAGCTCAAACAGGTCACCTGTGATTCTGTCTACGGGACTGCTGGCATCATGAGTGTGGTAACGATGGACCCGAGCAGCTACACGCTGAAACCGCTGGAGACGGTCGCGCGTTTGGTGAAGGCTCCCAATTTT
>JACXGM010030159.1:0-13390 GCA_016801145.1 Umbra pygmaea
CATTTTACACACTCAAAAACATCTACATTCTCCAGCAGATGGAGACAAACACATTTCCTGTGTATTTTACACATTTTCTTTCACCCCAAAAATAACCCTCTTTCTAATCAGTATCAAACTGATTATTTATAGTCTACTGTCATTATCATGTCTTGCATAAGGAATTTTCACAGTGACGAATCTGACGATGGTCTTTTTTTGAATGCCTATCTTGGTGTTTGAGGGTATACAAAATGTGTAGTTTATACAACAGGTTTCTGTGGGCGTAGGCACCAGTTGTAAATATAATACCCCTATAGGCTATATCTGTACTCCATACAATCTTTGATGTAGATTTGATAAAGCAATATATGTTTTTGTGTAACCTAAAGTAGAAGTATACGTCTGCACACCCTGTCTTTCATCCTACATCATAACCATAGGATAAAATATTATGAAAGAGTCAAATGCCATGGAATGCAATGTAATGTCACCTAGCTACTACTTGTACCATATAAACAGTTTTTTTCTTTCACAGGATACCGCTCATCCTCACCCCTTCCTGTTATTCCCACTTGATGGAGCTAGATTGACAAAGATAAAAAGACAGGAAGGAAAAGAGGATGATAGAATGTGTTTATTTGACATCAGAAAAGGAGATTGAGTGGGAGTTTAAAGAGAATGACATTTGAAATGAAAGATTATCAAACAATTTACCTTGATGTTTATTAATGTGGTTTTAAACACATTCATAACATACATACCAAATATATGTTTTTTTCTTCTACCACTATGTGCTATAAACATGACAACTTTCTTTATATTACACCGTCACAGTTTTTATAACACTCCGCCCTCTATCCCCAATGAGAACCACCCTCCCGTCCTCCCTGTGCTCCCTTCGTATCTTTCTCCTCTTCGTCAACAAGCGGAACACCATCACACAGCCCACCACGCCAAAACTGATAGCCAGAATCACCAAACCGAGCCCGAGGAGGTTTGAAGTTTGGCCCACGTACTGCACTGTTTGGTCCCATATTCCCAAGGCAACCACGCTCAGCCCAATCAGAGTGCCCCAAACACCGAAAGCCAACATGCAGGACCCACAGGAGAGTTCAGCGCCCCCGGTTACCACAGTGATGCCTGCCAGTGAGACGACCCCTCCAGGTAGGGTCACCATCTCTGATTTGGAGTCATAGGTCACAGCAGAGGTGACCCCTGGGAGGGTGGAGGGATCCAGAGTGTCCATCTTTGTTGTCATCTTTTGAGGGTTTTAATTTCTTTTGTTTGGTTAAGAGTCTTGGTACATGTCGCTTTTTATTTTTTCTGTGTTGTCTCTCTTAGCATGGACTCTCCTGTTCTTGCCCCATCTGCAATATGTTTTTAATGTTATTTTAGTTACAGTCAAATAAATGAAGATGCAATAGAATTGATCGTTCGCCAGCAACAAACCAACGATATTAAACAAGAATTATATTTTGTAACTTTCTGTAGTTTCTTCAGGATATCGTCATATACAGTTTTTTGGTACATTTTGGAATTGTTGATGATGAAACAGACATGGACACTTGTGATACTCTAACAACAGAAAGTTACTGAAAACAACAAAGATGGTTTTCCCTAATCATTGACTGCATGATCAGGCAGCAGCATGTACTGTCATTTGTGCTTTCTACCTCTGCTTGTCATTAAAATAACAACATTGGACATCTTACAAGACAGTAAATCAATTTCTCCCTAAGCGTGGTTAATCTTTAATTTATGCTAAAGATGTTACTAATCAATATGATGTGAGAATAGCACACAACTCAAGACTTTAACTCAAACATCCAGTAAAGAATAACAAAATGACCACAAAACAAAATAAAACAAATGTAAAAGAAAATGTTGAATAAATACTCACATTTATAGCTTCCTGTCGTCATTGACCTCAAGAACACAGTAAACATATGGACTATCAAAATCCTTTACATTCATTAAAATAATACAGTTATTCACAAGTCGTAATCTATGGGTTTTCTCGTCTTTAGTAAAGGCTACATTATTTGACCTTCTCCGTAAGTGAGACTCTCAAGAAATGAGAGCTCATGACTCATTGCTAGTGACTACGTGATCTCAGCAGAACCCTACAAGGATGGCGGCAGATAAAGTTGCTATGATTGTTGTTATCATATGTTTGTTTCTGCCATTCTTTGTGTTCAGTAGGAAGGTCTCGTCTGTCATTAAGCATCATTAGGACCCATTAACTGGTACTTATCTAGGACCTCCTCCTTTCCTCCTCACTGTCGCCCACCTCTCTTTCGTTGAAAGTTAGGTTTGTGTTCCACCAAGGCATTGTTTGGCCAGATCTAGAGTTAAGGATTTTTGATTTGTTTTTAAAATGTTTCCCTTTCCTTGGTCCCACTACAACTTCCTCTCTTTAAGTGGATTTTCTGCACTAATTTACTGCAAATATATGCTATTAGTAATTCTGAAATTTAGTGTACAAAATCTTGTTAATAAAACCTTACAGCGTTTTTTTCACCCCTGTATTAATGTTCAGGCCTATACCTGATTGGTATGGGGATAATCATTTTACAGTATTGTGTTTAATTGTTTGGAGTTGATTGTTTTGTATATTACTTCTTGGAGTTTGCTACAGTTTGGAAAATTAACAGTTCTTAATGTCATTTGAATGTGTCTATGCTTTAGGTGTAATGACTGTTACTCGTTGAGTATTGGGACATCCAGGGTAGACTCCTTCTGCCAGGCCACAGACTCCTTACCATAGACAGACTCAGACTCCCAAACAAACGGACACACTCCCACTCAAATAACATAATTTCTTTGCATGGTTTGCATAGCTAATACAACTGTTTATGAACCATCTCTGACACCTTCAGACGTGTGCCAGTTTTAGGCAGAAGGTACATTTTGACATTATAGTACTTGACACATACCTCAATGTTTACCCTAAAATAACATTCAAATTTAGATAAAAATAATCAGTCGACATTGGTAATGGTTGAGTCTCAGGTGTAAATTCAGTAGACCTGTCAGTGGAAGTAGTAGTTACAGCAGTCTTAAACCTCACAAATGTTCCCCACCACCTCAGCTATTACTTTCTTGTTCCCAGTTAGTCCCTAGGTCAGGAAAGTAACACTGGGCCTGTAAGCAAATTCTCCTTTTAGGTCCAGAGAGTCTAGGTCAGAGGACAGTTCACATTTTAGTGAGTAGTAGTTCTCCTCTGGAGTGATAGTAGCCTCAAGCTGGTGCAAAGTGGAGAGAAGCTAATCCAATGGAAAGCTCACTGTATATATTTATAGATAAGAGGAAATCCTGCATCAGGAGAGTTAGAGAGATGAGGCAACTCTAACCAACATCAACCAATCTTCCCAGGGATTGCTAAGCTAATTTGTACCAATTTCAGTTGCACGGTTCATATGTTGCATCCAATAATAAAACTCCTGTCTCTGAGGAATGTTTGGCAATTTTTTTGTTGAAATCTGGGCCTGTTGAGCACAATATGCATACCGTAATTATGAAAGAAATATTAATAGAAATTTCTTATTTATTTGGTGAATCTTGCATTTCATCAAACCTCATTTTTGCGCACAATACACTTATTTATTCCCCATCCAGAAAGTGTACCTGAGGTTAATAAAGCACCATTTTCCGTTAGCATTCCATAGACTCCCATTCATTTTGGCATCACTTTGACAGTGAATACATCTAAAGCGTTTAAAGTCTGTATTTGTCCATTTTTTATTTCTAAAGTAACACAACAATGTATAAAGTAAAAGGCACATGAGTAAACTTGTCTCTATGGACTGAATGGCAAGCATTATGTCTGGAGGAAACCAGGCACCGCTCATCACCTAACCAATACCATCCCTACAGTGAACCATAGTGGTGGCAGCATCATGCTGTGGGCATGTTTTTCAGTGGTAAGAAATGGGAGACTATTTAGTACAGAGTGTACACCCTTGCTGAAAACCTGCTTCAGAGCATTCTGGACCTCAGACTGGGGTGAAGGTTCATCTTCCAACAGAACAACAACCTTAAGCACACAGCCAAGATAACAAAGGAGTGGCTACAGGACAACTCTGTGAATGTTCTTGAGTGGCCCGGCCAGAGCCCAGACTTGAACCCGATTTAACATATCTGGAGAGATCTGAAAAATACTGTGCACCGAACGCTCCCCATCCAACCTGATGGAGCATGAGAGGTCCTGCAAAGAAGAATGGGAGAAACTGTCCAAAAATAATTGTGCCAAGCTTGTAGCATCATAATCAAAAGGCTTGAGGCTGTAATTGCTGCCAAAGATGCTTCAATAAAGTCTTGAGCAGAGGCTGTGAGTACTTATGTGCTTTTTTGTTTTTTTAATTTTAATAAATTTGCTAAGCTTTCAAACAAACTTCTTTCACATTGTCGTTATGAGACATTGTTTGTAAAATTTTGAGGGAAATAATGATTATCATCCATTTCGGAATAAGGGTGTAACATAACAAAATGTGGAAAAAGTAAAGCGCAGTGAATTTAAACTTCAACAGCAGTTTAAATGGGACAATGATTTCATTCTTGCAGTGCAAATGATAACATCACAAGTTGTGCTTCCACAGTGTCCGTCAATGGCCATGGTACGGCCTGTCTTTAATAGCTAATCATTTATGCATTTTAGGTTGTGCTTTTGTGTGTAACTCCCTTGAGTAAGGAGACTAAAAAAAGACTAAAAAAGGTTAAGTTCGACAAAAAGGTCAGGGACTGTAAATCCTGCTTTAACTGAATTAACCCAGTCATTAAAGGTAGCATCCTGGCTCCATGCACCTTCCTCCTAGCTCATCCCTCTATCTCAGTCACACCAGAAGGCTTACAGGCCCCTCCCTTACACAGTGCTTTACACCCTACAGCTCACACAGGTAGGCCTTTCTTCATGTATGGTTCTCAGAGCTACACTTTGGATTACGGATCACTTTAGACATCTGATTGTGCTCTGCTTGTTTTAAATATCAATTTTTACCAATTTCAGGAAGCATTTGGACTGGACGGCTGAGTCTACAAGGAAAATATGTTGGGAGGACCAGTAAGTTAAAAGCTACTAAAGACTGCTTAGGGACTGAAAAAGCTTTTCCAATTGAACCCGTTTAGAGCACTGACCCAGCAGTGCCCAGTGGATAGCATTGTCTGCTAAAATGGGGGCCGCGAAGAGCAGCACAATTTCCAAAGACATTTTGGAGGACTTGAAGCTCAGCACCAAGTTCACAGAGGATGAGCTGTCTGAGTGGTATGATAACTTCCAGAAGCAGTGTCCCTCCGGTCGCATTACACTAGGGGAGTTTGAGGCGATCTATGAGCGCTTCTTCCCAGATAGCGAAGCCAAGATCTACGCTCGGCATGTATTCCGCTCATTTGACACAAATGAGGATGGAACTCTTGACTTTAAGGAGTACATCATCGCACTACACATGACTTCTACCGGTAAGACGTCGAGAAAGCTGGAGTGGGCCTTCTCATTATTTGATGTGGACAAGAATGGATACATCACCAAGAAAGAAGTGGAAACCATCTGTCATGTAAGAGATCCACAATTCTAAGTTAGGGACAAGAGGTGATATCCAGAGATGCCACAAGTTAGTGTAATAGATAAGTTTTCTGGGTTGGGCTGAGTTCACAACTTATGGGAAGTTCCTCAGTACGATCCTAATGACCAAGTAAAAGAAGTTTCCCATTTGTTCCATTGAAGGTTTTAGTTATTAACTGGTAAGTTATGAACTTCTTTTACCTGGTCAATAGTCAAAGTCAAAGTTGTTTATTTATCATATGCATTGAATAACATACATCATCCTATGCAGAGAAATTCTTTTTGACATGGCTCGACGATTCTATGCAGTGGGCTTAAAAACAAGAATTACAACAATATAAGAATTTTAAAATAGTAATGACAATAGTAATAATAATAATAATAATAATAATAAAACAATAGTGTCTTACTGAGGAACTTTCCAAAAGTTGTGAACTCAACCCATTCCAGAAAACTAATTTATTACAATAACTTGTGGCATCTCTGGTAATATCCAATGTTAAATATGTGGTGAGATGATATCCAATGACAAATAAGTTAATATCCAATGGTATGTAAGGGGTAAGAGGATGTTCGGCCACAGACGACTGCACAGGGAAACATCTTAAATGAATTCATGATGGGGATGATAAGGACCATTTTTAAGATACTGCATGCAGAGAAGTTGGATGTTAGCACAGAAGTGAGACTATATTTTATTGGCACTACTCTGGTTTCCATCCACAGTGATGAAAACTGAATGTCTTAAAATTGTATCAATGTTAAAAGGGCAATATGTTAATTTGACACAGTTGGGTATTTTATGTCAGTAAAAGTCCCACAATGTTCTACAAACAATGGAGCTAAGTAGAACCATTTAGGCTTCTTTGGTTCATCCCCATAGGGGAACATTTGTTGGTGGTAGGGAGAATTATATTCAGAGGGTTCTACCTAGAACCCTCTATGTAGAATTATGTAAACAACCCAGTTTAAACAGTTCTCACTAAAACACCCTAGTAAGGGTGCTGCCTAGAACTCTATATTATAGGTGCTACCAAGTACTAGTAATTCCTTAAGGATTCTACTTAGAACCCTCTATAAAGGGCTCGTCCTAGAACTCCCTATAAAGGGTTCTACTAAGAACTCCTTTTTTAGTGAAGGGTTTTTACTAGAACCCCTTTATCATTGAGGGGGGGCTTCCCAGAACTTCATGTGAAGGGTTCTACCAAGGCCAATTTAATTTTAAAATGTTTCTACCTAAAAACCCTGCAAACTTCAATATTGTCACGGTTGTAGGGGATGTGCCAAGGGGGTTTGGCTCTCTCTCTGTGCCTATTTCGGCTACACTCCTCCCATGCAGAGATGGGAGAGGCCGTCTGAGGTGGAGGACTCCGTTAACAATGAGGAGTTGGAGGCGACAATCACAGCAGCACCTGTTGTCTCCAGTAAATTAATGACCAGTGCACCTACTCTCCTCCCACCAGGCTAGACCAATGGGGCCAAAGTCAGGTCAGTTTCCCCAAAAAAAATTTGGGGGGGCTATCGCGGTGAGGACGGTGTACTGGAGGCAATCAGCTTACCGCCTGAGCCCACCTGGCAGGTGGCTCCTGTGCCTCAGATGGCTACAGCCTTCCCATTACACCTTGAGAGAAGCCAGGACTGGTGCCCCTCACACAGGTGTTGGCACAGCCTGCAAAGCCACCAGCTACACCAACACCGCTTGCAGAGGAGCTATCTGTCCTAGCTGAGACTCCTGTCAGTCTACCTGTACAGCTAGCTGCCGAGGTTCTGGCTGCACCCTCTTGATCAGAGCCACCAGCAGTTCTAGAGGAAGTGGCTCCGCCCCCTTCACCAGAGCCACTTGCAGCTGCCAAGATCGTGGCTCCACCATCTCGGCCAGAGATGGCCACACCATCTCTATCAATGTTGTCTGTAGCTCCGCCTCCCTCTCTGCCGATGCCAGCCGCACCTCCTCCTTTGCTGGTGCTGGAAGCTCCGCCTCAATCAGCAGCTCCGCCCTCTCAGCTCTGCCCTCTGCGTCCCCTTGATCCTTGAGGTGGACGCAGAGCTCTGTCACAGTTGTAAGTATTGAGTGTACCATGGGGGTTTGGCTCCACCCTGTTAGGCATGGACATGTTAATATAATATTCCACTGCACGTGTCTTCATTTAATTCACTCATCATTGTTCACAGTTTCCCCTTGTTTGATAATTAGTGTGTGTATATCAGTTTCCCCCTGCCCTCAGTCTTGGACCTTCATTGTTTGGCCATGAGCCCAGTTAATGCTATGTTAATATTACTACTAGTACTCCATTGGTGATGTGATTGCACACAAACTACTACCTACATTGGCCTCCTACTTTCCACAGCCATTACAAATATATTCACTGTTCTTTGTCCTCACTTTATTAAGATGTAGCATACTGTCACGTTATGGCCAAGTAAGTAATGTCTGCAGAATAAGCTAGACAAACTCTCAGGCAACCGCCCTGGAAATAACTAGACTAATCACATGCAAGAATAACAGGCAACCGCCTGGGAAATATATACAGTTGTATGCAAAAGTTTTGGCACCCCTGACAACTTTCATGATTTTCATTTATAAATAATTGGGTGTTTGGATCAACAATTTCATTTGGATCTATCAAATACCTGAAGGACACAGTAATATTTCGGTAGTGAAATTAGGTTCATTGGATTAACAGAAAATGTGCAATACACCGACTCTGACCTCTCGAAGCGCAACCAATGGCATTCAAGTTCGACTGTACGTGTTGTAGCCGCGGAACGGAGGAGAAACTTAGCTTGTGTTCGAGTATCCAGAACCGTATAATTTCACACTAAAATCCAATCATGATCTTGGTAAGCTCTCGTACCAAGTTGAACTCCCCTTTCTTTTCTAATGACAAAAAGTGTCACATGGACCCACACTTTCCTTGCCCCACAGTCTCGTTTTCTTCTCATGGCAAATATTAGGGCTTTTCTCTGTTGTAAGCTCATATACATTTTGTAAAAACAACCATGCGATAGGAACAGTGTTATGACTAGCTAGCTACTACAGTGCTGCATAACAAAGTGCTGGTGGTGTACATTCATATATAATGCTGATGTGCCCTACCAAGCTACTAAAAATCTATGGCTACTAGTGTGTGCGCTCCACCTAGCGAAGAGCAAAGAGTTGAACGCTAGTCATGGACAGGGCCCTTAAGAGCCTTCTACTATTTGAACAGTCAGTCTGCAAAACGGTCAAGGACACAGTACCTCTATTTTGAGTTTTTTCCCCGCTTTTTTTTCTTTCTATCCTATGTGCACTTGGCTAGCCATGGTCTTGCATTGCAACATTATTATCCTTATTTTAAGTTGCTGGTTAGACTTCAGTTAACACAGTCATGTGCTGTAAAGTAGAGCGCCACCAGGGGGCCCCCAATCGAATGCACAGGTGACTCAGCGTGGTAGGAGGGGGCCCCCAAATCATGATTCTGCTTAGGGCCCCCAAAAGGCTTGGGCCGGAACTGTGCGCAGCTCATTCATGTCTATGTCAGCTCAGCTGCAGTCTCACTACTAAACAGAGTAGACGCAGAGAGAGGTATGCCCCCGAGTCCGGGCAAGAAAGCAAGACAATTTGCCCGTGGCAGTAGTAGTACTGGTGACATTCTTCTACGGAAGTAGCTAATGTTTGTCCAAAAAGTTGCTAGATTTGTCGCTAGGTGTTCTTTTGAATAAAAGTCGCTAAAGAGGTCTGAAAAGTCGCTAAGTTGGCAACAGTGTCACTTGCGCAAAATTCTGACCTGCCAGGTGGACATCTCGCCTTATCTCAGTATAACCTGCTCCAGAGCAGGTTAGGTTCACAGCACAAGTTACCAAGGTGATGTAACCTGGTAACAGGTGAACCACCGTCTTGATAATGAAAACCTATGGTTAAACCTGAAGTTAGCTCGCTAACCCCAAATCTTGCTTTGGTGTATAGGCCTCTGATGTGCTGGGGAGGTGTGCTGTTGTTGCATATAGAAAAGGCACCCCAGATCTATATACCTGTCTGAATGACTTGAAAATTGTATTGTACTATAAATGTCCACTATCAGGAAAACATATTATTACAAACACTATTGAATTCCCCACACGGAAGCATTACATATTGACATATATTGCAAAAACATATTTTTGTCGCTATATTTTTTTAAACATATACAAATATATGTATTACATATTCGATTTTGGCCATTTTCAAATATGTTTTAATATGTCTAAAATATATGTAAATATATCGACATATATGACAAAATGATAGGTGGTAATTTGCATTAAACATTTACATCTGCATTTGTAATATTTCCTGTCATGTGTTTATTCTATGATCTAGTTGTTTCTTTAAAGTACTTTTGCAGAGGAATAGCATTCATGTTGTTTTCATGATAGGTCTCTTTTGAAATGTAAACTTGGAATACAAAGTGGATCATTATACTGAAACTGAAAAAGGTGCTATATGCTGCTTGACAATGACAAGTCAAAACCTTGGTGTATTTAGTAAACATTCCAGTAGATTGTGACACAGTTGTCAGATACTGTGAATAAAGGTTGTTATTAAATGAAGATGACTGACCATACATAGTTGTTTCTTTGCTTACAATGCATTTTATAAAATTATGCTGATATATATTGTACTATTTACAGATTTTGACTCTTGATTGTATAAGATAATAATTATCTTTTTCACAGTAGTTAATGTAAAGCAATATGGCCTAAACTGATGTTTTTTTTGTTTGTTTCATTGCCAACAGTAGTTATAAACTAACAATAACAAGGAGATTATCATGAAAATAATGTATTGAAGGTTTATTCCATGATGTGTTGATGAGAAATGCTTAAAATACTGCATATTCATATAATTCATTAACTTAAAATATAATATTACTGTTAAAATATATACAGTAATCATTAACACTGCTTGGTAGCTTCACTATGTGACATTGTCTGGATGCTAAAACATTAATCTTGTGAATTATCAGGAATGATGGTTTAACTGAAATGGACTTCAGCTCTACTGGTTAAGACACAGTAGGCTGTGGGATGTACTTTAGTGCTAATGTTTCAGTAGACATTCAAGTACCTAACAACACATTAACCATCACGTTTCCCACAATCCACGCAGGCTGTTATTGTTTACTAATTACTTCAAAGAAAAAGCAAATCATTTTTTCCCAAGATAATATTTTTTTTTTAAATGACTGTAAACATAACTTAGATTACTAGTTCCAAGCAAATCAATTAGTACCTAATCTCTGAAATAAGAAGTAAATCTTGCATATTTTTTAAGTTGCTTCACTTAATTTCTGTGTTCATATTCTACATAAATTCTTATACCAAGCCTGGCTTGAACAGAGCAAAAACGAAATTCAATACCTAAGCTAAAACCCTTAATGTATTTCTCATTGGTTGTGGTCCATCTCAATGTTTAAGAACCACCTTCACCCAATCGTGATTGGACCAAATAATCAGTGAGGATAACAAAAGAAAAGAGAAACAACTCATATCATTATTTCACATATTTCAACCACAACTGCCAGAGTGTATATAATACAGAATCTGCTTACGGGAGATTGATTAGTACTTAATACTTACTAGCAAACCCAGTATATGCACTAATACAGGATCAATATTGATCATGAATAATTTCATCCAGCCTTCTTTATTTGTTTAAAAAATCATTGTATGGGCTATGCTAAATACTGCAGCACAGGGCTGCCCAACCCTGTTTTTGGAGGCTTGTTGTCCTCTAGTTTCTCTATCGAACTAGTTGTGACCAGCCTAATTTAGCTTTTTCTCCAGCTAATTATTAAAATCAGGTGTGCAAGATTAGGATTACAGAGAAACCCTACAGGATGGGAGATCTCCAGGAGGAGGTGTGAGCTGCCCTGCTGTAGCCAGTCCTGAATAGCATGCCTAATGAACCCACCTGTGGTAAAGGTTGGCACAGATCTAGGATCATTAAGCACAGATCTAGGATAATTTCACCGAATCCACACCTAAGATTAGACGTATATGTAAACACAAACGATTGACAGATCCGCAGTTACTTGTCAAAACTCAGGTTAAACCAAAGCAGATGGGATGGAGGGAGGAACAAGACAGAAAGGAGAGGATGTCTTGCAGTGTGGCCTATGGCCTTGGTTATGACTGTAATCCTTGATAATCTGTGTGTTATAAGTACGGCTGGTTCCTGACTCCATGCAGGCACGCAGACTCTAAGCCTGACTCTCAAGTGCACATTCACTACTGCTCCTAATCTCTTATACTCTGTCTGGCCCCCAATGTGTGATTAAGTTCAGTTTGGAGACAGTCCACTATACAGTAGGTCTATATTCTGTTATTGTAGATTTATCCAACTTTCAGTATGATTGCAAAAACACAACTTTTTGAAATAGCTGTTGGTGTACCGATAAGCCAAGGATATGTTATTTTAAAACACAGTGCAGGACAATCCTTTGTGCAAATTACATGGCAATACATATCTGACTTGCTTAGTACTCACCTGACCTGCTACAGTGGGGAGAACAAGTATTTGATACACTGCCGAATATCACATTGTATGATTTTTTCATAATTCATTTGCATTTTGATGCATGACATATTTGATCTCCTACCAACCAGTAAGAATTCCAGCTCTCACAGACCTGTTAGTTTTACTTTAAGAAGCCCTCCTGTTCTCCACTCATTATCTGTATTAGCTGTACCTGTTTGAACTCGTTACCTGTATAAAAACCACCTGTCCACACACTTAATCAAACAGACTCCAACCTCTCCACAATGGCCAAGACAAGAGAGCTGTGTAAGGACATCAGGGATAAAATTGTAGACCTGCACAAGGCTGGGATGGGCTACAAGACAATAAGCAAGCAGCTTGGTGAGAAGGCAAGAAATGCTGGCACAATTATTAGAAAATGGAAGAAGTTCAAGATGACGGTCAATCTCTCTCGGTCATCAATGATCATGAGGAAGGTGAGGGATCAGCCCAGAACTACACGGCAGGACCTGGTCAATGACCTGAAGAGAGCTGGGACCACAGTCTCAATAAAAACCATTAGTACCACACTAGGCCATCATGGATTTAAATTCTGCAGCGCACGCAAGGTCCCCCTGCTTAAGCCAGCGCATGTCCACGCCCATCTGAAGTTTGCCAATGACCATCTGGATGATCCAGAGTAGGAATGGGAGAAGGCCATGTGGTCTGATTAGACAGAAGTAGAGCTTTAGGGTCTAAACTCCACTCGCTGTGTTTGGAGGAAGAAGAAGGATGAACACCCAAGAACACCATCCCAGCCGTGAAGCATGGAGGTGGAAACATCCTTCTTTGGGGATGCTTTTCTGCAAAGGGGACAGGACGACTGCACCGTATTGAGGGGAGGATGGATGGGGCCATGTATCGCGAGATCTTGGCCAACAAACTCCTTCCCTCATTAAGAGCATTGAAGATGGGCCATGGGTGGGTCTTCCATCATGACAACGACCCGAAACACACAGCCAGGGCAACTAAGGAGTGGCTCCGTAAGAAGCATCTCAAGGTCCTGGAGTGGCCTAGCCAGTCTCCAGACCTGAACCCAATAGAAAATCTTTGGAGGGAGCTGAAAGTCCGTATTGCCCAGCGACAGCACCGAAACATGAAGGATCTGGAGAAAGTCTGTATGGAGGAGTGGGCCAAAATCCCTGCTGCAGTGTGTGCAAACCTGGTCAAGAACTACAGGAAACATATGATCTCTGTAATTGCAAACAAAGGTTTCTGTACCAAAAATATTGAGTTCTGCTTTTCTGATGTATCAAATACTTATGTCATGCAATAAAATGCAAATTCATTATTTAAAAATCATACAACGTGAT
>JACXGM010030160.1:0-13390 GCA_016801145.1 Umbra pygmaea
ACATGAACGAGTCTTTTAGAGCAGTGATTCAGTACACCCATTTCATTGAAAAGACACGTAAAAAAAACGAATCGTTCAGGATTCGCACATCACTATTCGGCTACACATACAGGCTGTGTATGGCGGTAGAGTGAGTCACTTACTGATCTTTAACATCCTTAGCGGTTGTATTTCAGAGTTGAGCTTCAGAAATACTCGTAAAAAATGTAGCTTGCGTGGACGCTACCGCACTACTTGATAAATATAATAGCTTCACTACTGTAAAGCTATTTGATTCAGAAAACAGCAACGCTACGACCACGCTACTGAGAAATGTAATTAAACTAGTAACGGCGCTACTTGTAGCGACGCTACTGCCCATCACTGAACTCTACAGTAGCAGCCTTTTCGGTCCTGTAGTTAAATGTGCGCGTTTGCTTGAGGGTTCTAATAAATGCACCTATAATTTTACAAATATTGGGATACATAAAAATAGCATCATATTTCGCCATTTGAACTCTACTGGAGAATTGCTATGAGGAAAATATAGCCTAGTTGATTCTACAGTGTTTTTCAATAGCTAATACGCGTGGCTCCGTCTTTGGAATGATTATGCAATTTAGGCGGTGATTTTGTTTGTAAACTCATATTGCAGGGAAGCATTATCCCATTTAAATTGCTTTCTTTCTTTTTTTAAATAGCAATAAATACAGTTGTACAGTACAGCTTTATAAGCTGGTCTCTGAAAGAGGAAGTAGACTGTTGTTATCATCAATATGAAATATATGCATAGTGCTGGAATAGCACTACATTTCCATTGAAACATTTACGTGAATTAGATTTACAACAGTGGCCATCTATGGGTAATCTGTAAAGCGTTGCGCAGCATAACGCTCTTAAATGTGGAGGAAGTATCGGCTTGGAGTATCGAGCCTTTTTCACAAGTACGAGTACCATATGCCCAGTATCGGGCCCGACACTAAGTACTGGTATCGGTATCGGCCCATCTCTTAATTTTATTACTGTGCAAATTCTTCTTACAGATAACTTTCTTCAATCAGATATTTTTTGTTTGGTTTGCTTACAATGATGACAGCCTGGCAAGCAGTGTTTTTCATTTGTTTTACACAAATAGGCCTAGTTCATATTGAGGCCATTCTGCCTTGTATATATTTTCATTTAATAAAGAAGATTATTAATTATGTCATGGCTTTTTTATATGTTTAGAGAAAATGATAAATATCGAAATATATATTGTGAATCGTCCAAACCTCTGAAAACATCGAGATATTACTTTTAGGCCATATCGCCCAGCCCTAGTGGCTAGTTGTCTTCTGACTGCATCGGGTGGGGAATCTGAAGATACACAGCCAATTAATCCAAGCCAATTCCCACTGACCCTGCATTGACAGCAGCTCCACAACTTTTGGACAGATGCGAGATGGTGAGGGCCGCTCACAAGGTTCATCCAACCACATGTTGCCAAGCCGGACGATTATTTCCCCAAATCCCAGGCAACATCATGCCAATTTTTCGCTGCCTCGTGCAGGAGGTCCAGGGAAAGTCAGAGCCCCATAGTCAGGCTTGAACCACTGACTACAGAGCATGTTAGGTGTACAACATAAGTAAAGGCCTCTAGTCACAAACACCAGGGAGAAGAATCCTTTCAAACTGACTGTCCTGTTTTTCCTCGAACTCAAGACTCTTTCATGTTTTCTATATTTCTCATTGCAAAAGAAGGCAGAAGTGTGTATTACGTCAGCTGAAACACACCAGCTCCTGTCTACAGTATAATATAGGGAGAATAGCGAAGCTTCCAAAAGTCAATTGCACAATATATACCACATGTACAACATGTACAACATTTAGCAATAACAGTCCTTTTAAAATTGGACTGATTTTATATTCTTTACAAGGTAATTCCATTTCCTTTTAATCACACAAAATATTTAAAATCAGTTTTTCCTTTTATCCAAAAACTTTTGAATAAGTCTCTCTCAAAGGTCAAAGTTGTTGTTCTGAAAACTCCAAACATTGTGTCTAAAAAACATTGGTGAATCTAACTCAGCCGATGGCACAATTAACAGGTACCCACCATGTGGTACATAATAAAGCCAAAAGTGTGGACACTACTACTAATGGTGGAGTAATAATGATCTGGGCCTGTTTTTCAAAGTTTGGGCTAGGCCCCTTAGTTCCAGTGAACAGTCATCTTAATGGTACAGAATACAAAGACATTTTAGACAACTGGATGCTTCCAACTTTGTGGCAACAGTTTAAGGATAGCCAGTTCCTGTTTTAGCATGACTGTACCTCTGTGTACTAAACAGGGTTCATAAAGACATGGTTCAATGAGTTTGGTGTGGAGGAACTTGAGAGGAACTTGAGAGGCACAGAGACCTGACTGCAACCCCATTGAACACCTTTGGCATGAATTGGAATGGTGATTATGAGCTAGGAGTCCAACATCAGTACCTGATCTCACAAATGCTATTTTAGCTAAATGGGCATAAATTCCCACAGACACTCCCAATCCATGTGGACATCCTTCCCAGAAGAGTGTTGGCTGTTACAGCCTGGGTGGGGGGGCAACATCTATATAGCACATATTTTGGTATTCTATCAGCACCAATATTATCACATTTCTTTATTTGACAAAGTGTTTTTCATTCCCTGTTTGGTGTACAGGCTAATGAGCGCCACCCACCTTTCTTGCGGCAGACCTTGCAGCGAGCATTTTCCGCTGACATGTCCCACTTGATGCAAGCATCCAGCATGCCCAGGAGCACATGCGCTCTGGAAAACGTCTGGGCTTCACGGATCGCTGCCTTCCACTTCTCCACCGCCGTCGCCACCTGCACAGTGGAGGAAATGCATTTGATTTCATGGACTACATGCAAAGAACCGCTTTGAATGTATCGGCTTGAAGATTACATCTAGTAATTGTTAAACATGCACTATGCAACTACAAAAAAAACAATGAATAGTAAACCTTAGGAACTAGCATAGTGAAATCAGGGGCTAAAAACAATGTACTGTGGTCCTCGAAAGTTCGTAAACCCTTTAGAATTTAATCTCTGCATAAATGCACCCTAAAACATCTGGGCCCGTATTCATAAAGAATCTTAATGCAAAGAGTAGCTCCTAGTGATAAAATTCTAAGAAAAGTCTTAGAAATGTGGGCGTTTACTCTTAAAATTAAAAAAATCCTAGTAGAGAAAAAAGTAATTCAAAAAGCTTCTTAAATCTTAAAATCTTAGGAGTACAGACGAGGACTTTAAAGAGGCTTAAGAGTTCCTTCAGTAGAGGAGAAGACGGTGGAATTACGAAGAGAAATGTGTTGCAGACAACGGATGACAGTGAGTCAATACGCTACAAATTAGATCGTGCAGGGATCATGTTTGTGACCGAGAGACACGCTAACATCTCTGACACAGCGCAGAAATGTCATAGTGCCAGAAATGAAAGTAATCACTACATTAAGATATTTGGCAACTGGGAAAATGCAACAATGTAGCAGTGATGACTTGGGTCTGTCACAAACTTCTGTAAGCAGAGTGATCACACAAACAATTACAGCACTTTCAGAACCTCTTATTGTGTCGCAGTGCATTTCCTTTCCACTGGACATTCCCACCTTGCAGGCATAAAAAACTGCATTTATGAATATAGCAGCCTTGTTGTCGGAGTAATTGATGGAACCCACATCAGAATTATTCAACGTGATCTCCGAAATACGTGATACTACCACGGACACTTAATTTCAAACTCTGTGGCAGTTTCACGGAATGGCTGAAAATTCTGTGAAACTGCCACGGATGATATAACTTCTAAATCCGTGACAGTTTCACGGAATACTTAAAATCGCTCAGTTTTTTCCTTCTTGGACAACCAACCAATCACAGTCTTCAAAAGATTGTGTCATACATAGCAACGGGGTCAGCCCTGCCTCCTCACTAAGATAAGAAGTTTTTGTCTTTCTTGCTCCGAGTTGCTCTTAGATGGGTCTGGAATCAATGTTAAGCCAAGACTCCTACGTAAAAGTTTTTAAACTAAATTAGGAGTTTTCTAAGAGGATTCTTAGAATCTTTATGAATTCGGGCCCAGATTTTCAAGTCCTAGAAGTAGATTAACAGATCCAAATGAAACAGAAACAAATGAGACAAAAATATTATACTTAGTCATGTGTTTGATGACAATTATCCATTGCTACACATCTGTGAGCTGCAAAATTATGATTGTAGATTAGAGTCTGGTGTTATTTGACAAATGATTTCAGATGATTACCAAATGTTGCTGGACAGTTTAGTATTGGATGTCTAACGACTGCCATTAGTGAGCTACTTTTAGATTGTTTGTCCAATAGCGCTTCACATTAGAGAGGTGAAAACACCTAATCTATGCCACAATATTTGTTGAATCAGCATTCATTTTACTTTGTTACATTTGAGAAAAATCTGTTTGGATAATAATTCTGAGATTACTAATGGTAACTGGACTGTATTTATATAGCGCTTTTCTAACCAATGGCCACTCAAAGCACTTTTCAGTGCCTCACCTTCACCCATTTATACACCAACGGCAGTGTCAGCCATGTGAGGCACCACCCAGCTTGTCGGGAGCAGCTGGGGTTAGGTGTCTTGCTCATGAACACTTGGTCAGTAGGAACCAAGGATTGAACCAATACAAGAATCATAAACGCAGACTCAACAAACACCACCACCCCGTGTTTTTACTGACAGCAGAATCATCAAATGATTGCTTAGCTTTCTACGCTGTGTGAAATATTTGCATCAAACTAAAACACATTTTGTCCTTTACATTTTCTACAGTCTAATAGCCGACTGATGCTGACCCAGCAGAAGGCCTCTTAATTCTGGGGAGCTAACTAAGTTTTAAATCTGTACTGCACTGTAATGTAATGAAATGAATGTCCCTCAGGCAGTGTTATGCCAATTAGGCAAAGTAACCTGCCAATGTTAAAGCACCTGCATCATTTCCTATCCCGGTTGGTTATTGATGAAAATGAATTTGATTAACATTTGTGATTATTTTCTTTACATTTGATGCTGTCACTTTGTAGTTTCTTGTTAAAATCGTCCTAGAACCATATCATGTATACTTTTTGAAGGCTGCTATTTTGGCAGAGGAAAAACATGTATAGTAGCAATAGGTACAAAGTTCACATGACCTATTTTGTATGTAGCCTAACTTTCCTAGACAAACGTACACCACTATGTATAGTTTATGCAGTAAGTATACATTTACTGGCATGGTTAACTTGTTTTCATTCAAAACGAGCCATCACTAAAACGTCTCGTGTTGACTATTATTAGGACATCAGGTCATTACATAGACTCCATATGCCAATACACAATCCCAATCCCAGCATTGGATCGGTGCATCGCTATTTCACATACTTTTGCTACTCACAATTATGTAACAAAGTATAATATTAGTCTAATTTGTTTCTGGGTTCTCTTGATCTACTTTTGTGAAAATATGTTTTGTCATATTTATGCAGAAACATTGATCAAAAATTTGAGCACTACTGTATATACACAAAATATAAACAAAGTATAACAAAATCAAGATTTCACAATTTCTTAACTAGCAATGAATGCATATAATGGACAAAATGTTTATTTAAAAAAATTGTCTATACTGTCCTCATACGTTCATGTGTTCAGTAAAATCAAAAATCTTCAGAATGTTACAGTTGATCTTTAAATGGGCAGATGGGCTGAGCATTAAGCTGGAGCTGACTGCAAGTCTGTGCACCCCAGGTAGACAGTTGTTTTACAATTGATCTCTGACCTCAGGGTAAAAACCTTTTATACACAGGATTACTATGCATTTGCATTTTCTGTATGAAAAGAGGATGGTACACATCATTTCTACCATGTCTCCAGTCTGACATTACTACTACTCACCCTGGCCTCCTCCGCCAGCTTCTTCTCCTCATCCACCTCATCCGCCTTTCTGCTCTCCTCTCCTTCCTGTTTCTTCTTCTTCTTCTGCTTGGGGGCCATGAAGCCCTGCAGGAACTTCTTGATGACACAGGCCTGCAGGGTGATGATGCACTCCCCAAAGTCTTTCAGGTTGTCCAGGTCTTGCACCTGAACACGCAAACAGAGATTACACATTGAGTTAGATTGAATACGTGGTCTGGAGAACGCCACTGACTACAGGAATGAAGTTACCTTCTCCTCAAACTCATCCATGGTGTCGTCCATGTACCCCAGGCCGCCCTTCTGGAGGCGCGAGGCCACCTCGATGATGTCACTGCGTAGGTACTTCAGCAGCTCCTGGTTACCGTCGCAACTCCGCAAGCCAGGATTCCCCTTCCGGGCCAGGTTGATGGAGTGGAGGATGTCCTGGGACCTGTCAGTGAACAGCAGTCAGCCACACTTCTACTAGCAATTTGTCTGATTTAAGGGATCTCAAACCCTGGTCCTAGAGAGCTACCATACTGATCGTTTTCAGTCCAATGCTAATTTAACATACCTGATTCTGGGAGCTCTCCAGGACTAGGTTGTCTGACGAGACAAAGCCTGTGCCAATCCACATAAATAATAATTGCCAGGCAAATCGTGGCGTTGGCCACATAGCAGCCACTAGCCTAGTGAATTCACAGAGGGTGTGTCAACGCCGACACCTCCCTACCTGACTTGCAGCTTGGTCTTCAGATCGCACTCTCTTGCCCCCTGTGGGTGGAGGCTCTCCACCAAGTCCTCAAAGTCCCGTGGAGTATCACACACAAACCTACAACAAAGTGACCACACGCTGAATGTAAACACACACTGTGTCCTAGAATAAATATCCCAATCTGCTGTATCGTGAAAGTATCGTTTCAGCATTTGGAAAAAAAGCATTGTTCTCAAATGATTTATACAAAGGCCTAGTATGTCTGAGGTTCTTACCAGAGGTTCTGCCCCAGTTTAGGAGTGGTGGTCTCCATGCAGACATTAGCTGGCACCCCCTGGTGGGCTACCTCACTCAGTGCACCATCTAGGCTTCCAGAATCATCCTCCTTCACAACACCTGAGGCAACATCAGCAGAATGAGCGTTAACAGGGTTGTTCACATCAAGCAAAAAGAATTTTTCAAAAGTTGTGGCAAATTTGAAAATACAAACTAATATCCGTTTTTTAATTGCACATCTTTCTTCACTGTGCTTTGATGAATAAATCCCAGGTAGCCTTTATTTCATGTTACACCAAATCTGTCTGCCTCATATACCCATGTCCCTGTACCAATACCTCCACAGCTCTCAACTTGCTAGTTTGCTACTAAACATCACACAAACTAAAATCAGTAGCAATTAAACAAAACTCCAAAACATGTTTCATGCATGTATAAAAAAATCATAAACACAGCTCTACAAAACTCACATCAGCCACAACATAATGACCACCTGCCTAATATTGTGTAGGTCGCTCTTGCCACTAAAACAGTAGCCCCATACACAACAAGCTGTGATGCACTGTGTGTTCTGACACCTTTCTATTAGAACCAGCATTCACTTTTTCAGCAATTTCAGCAACAGTAGCTCATCTGTTGCATCTGACCCAGTTGTCTAGCACAATTTGGTCCTTGTCCAAGTAATTCAAATCCTAATGCTTGCCCATTTTTCCTGCTTCTAACACATCAACTTGGAGGACAAAATGAAGCAGAAAAAAGTAGCAGGCGTAAGGATGAGCAAATTGTCATGGCTAGACGACTGGGTAAGAGCATCTCCAACACTGCAGCTCTTGTGGGGTGTTCCCGGTCTGCAGTGGTCAGTATCAAAAAGTGGTCCAAGGAAGGAAGAGCAGTGAACCGGCGACATGGTCATGGGCGGCCAAGGCACATTGATGCCTGTGAAGATCAAAGGCTGGCCCATGTGGTTCAATACAGACAAGCAACCGCAGCTCAAATTGCTAAAACGTTCAAGCTGGTTCTGATAGAAAGGTGTCAGAATACAGTGCATCACAGTTTGATGCAAATGGGGCTGATGTTTTGGTGGCAAAAGGGGGACACACACAATATTAGGCCGGTGGTCATCATGTTACGGCTGATCAGTGTCGATGGCCATTAATTATGTAATGTAAACTGCTTATTAACAAAACAACAAACCATTGTCATCCTTGGCGTCCTCATTTTCCTCCTGGTCTGCAGGTTCTGCTGATGCCTCTTCACATGGCAGCGTGTAGCTGTAGTCAATGCTGTCATGCACCCAGCCCTTCTCTATGTACAGACCAGGCACCACGTCAGAGAACAGCCAGTACCTAAACAACACGCATCCGGATTAAACTGTGCACTGTGACACCAGTCTGCTCTAAACTCAGCTCTAAACCAGTGTCTGCGTGCTCGTCTGCGTGCTCACCTGCTATGGTTTCGGTCTGTCCCAAGCGGGACTCTTCTGAGAACCAACTTGGTCTTTTCGAGGCCATCCTGGAAGGCTCTCTCCGCTGAAGCCTTCTGCTTGCGAACACGCTCCTCCTCGGCCTCCTTCTCCATGCGCTCTGAGAAATGGATGGCACCGTTACAGATGATTCAGGCGTGTCCTTCACCCAAACCATAACAGCAGAAGTGTCTGGTTTCATCAGGTCTGATGCGTAAAATTACAGTAATACTCAACAAGCGGAAAGCCAGTACTCAAAACTTGATCAATACGTTGGTCCTGGTTTGTTTAAAACAAATCTTAATGCTCTAAACAAGAACATCTAAATTCCTGTGGTATCAAGAAAACAAAATGCAGAATGATGTTCCCTGAAAATGGAACATGTTCAATATTTTCCTAAGCTGAAGACTGTTGGGAGTATTTTAAAAAGGTGGTACTTGTAGAACTAATGTACCCTGGAAATCCAGAGTTCTCGCAAGAGCACAATTTGAATTTGCTCAGCGAGTTACTCTGGCACCGAGTAATTCTGCTCATTAACTACGCCCTTGTAGCCAAGCTGCACCAATCACATCGGTTTATCTGATATAGGCGTGCCAGAGGCTTGTTAAACAGATGACGACACTACAGCTCTGCGACCTCGAAGTCATTAGTAAACATTGTAAGATCGCTATGGATTAACACCAGTTGTTTAAAACGACTTGGGCCACTACAATGAACGAGTTAGACTTGGCTTTTTGTCTAAAAGAGGAACAAAAGACAGGGCTCGAATCGTTCCTTTTTTATAAAAGGAAGTTTTTGCTGTTTTGCGACCTGATACGGTAAGAGTTTTATCTACCAGTTAGCTCCGCCATAGGGTAGTGAAAACCCACTGGTGATTAGTCGTAGTGTTATCCAATTGCATACAGTGAGATTTTCAAATGCACGCTTGGTGCCGCCCCTCGAGTTGAGTCATTTACATTACTCGAACCCAGACCCTTAATCGTTCAGGATCTGGGTCTGAATTTTTACAGGCTAGAACTAATGCACAGCCTAAAATGTACCAAATTATCTCAAAGACAAACTGGAGCATGCCCATTGAGGAACACTACCAAAGCAACACTAAAATATCATGAAACATATGTTTTACAGCTTTTAAAGCTGGTTGCTGAAAGAGAGTTGTTTTCACTAATGCTTTTTAGCGCACCTTTAAGGCTGCCCACGAGGCAATTAGGAAGATGATCGAACACGTCGTCCAGCTTTCCTTACCCTTGTTCTGCCTGTCCTGCTCCTCCTTCTCCTTCTTGGCCTGGATGGACAGTAGTCTCCTGCTCTTCACCGTGCTGATCATGTCTACCGTCTCCTCAGCCACCACCTCCGCCTTCACCTCAGCCACCACCTCTGCCTCCTTCTTCGCCTCCTTCTTGGCACCCCCTTCTTTCTTCTTCCAGACCTTGACGTTGGATGCTGCTGATGGTACGTCACCACTAACAACTCCCTCGCCTTTGACCTCAGCCAGCTCCTTGAGCCGCTTCTTCTCGGCCCGCTTGCGGTCATTCACCTCCTTCAGTGAGGCCAGTCGTTCCTTCCACAGCTCAGCCATGCGCTGCTGCATGGCATCCATGTGGTCCTCCACGGAATAGGTCATGAGTATGCGGTGGCACAGCGCCACCAGCAGGCTGGCTTTCTCCGTTGGCATTAGCTCGAACACCTCCGCCGTCTCCAGACGCTCCAGGAACTCACTGCTCACCACCTGGTCGAAGCCCCCTAAGGGGCTCCAGTCGTCTCGCCCCGAACCCTGGCCGGAGTCTTCGCCGTGGGCGTCGCATGGACGCAGGCACAGGCGAACCAGCTCTGAGACAGAGTGGAGGGTGAGTGGTATCTCTGACAGGGGCATGTCAAGCTCACTATAACCCTCGGCCAGCTCGTCCTGCAAGAGAGTTTGCAGAAGTACCACCAGCACACGGTTCAGGTAGAGGAACCCGGCCTTCTCCCCGGCCAGCGCATCCATCAGGGCCACCGCAGTCACTGGGTACTGGTCGTCAGGCATCAGCAAATCTGCATAACAGTGGAGGAAATCCGCCACCATGGCCACGTCTCCAAACAGGGCATTGGGCAGGCCCTCCGGCATATCAACTAGTTTGAAAACCGGCAGCGCCTTGCCACCCTCGATTTCCTGGTCCTCGAAGCGGCGCTGCTTTTCGCGGCGCAGCTGCATCTCCTTCTCGCGCCGCTCCTTGGCCTTCTCGCGGAGCTTCTCGTTGATCTCCTCGCGCTTCTTTCTCATGACGTCCTTCTTCTCCTCCTCGCTCATGGCCGCCCATTTCTTCTTGTGCTCCAGCAGCTCCCAGCGTTTCTGGACCAGGTCACAGAGCTCCGCGGGTAGCCGGCCCCGCTCCTCAGGCGAGAGGGCCTTGGCAGCTTTGGATATGAGGCAGGACATGGCGTTCCTCTTGTCCTCTTTGCCCTTGTGCTCCTTGTAGTAGCGCAGTAGGTGCAGGGCCATCGGGTGAAGGGGCTTGCCCAGCTTGGGGGTCCCTGAGCCGTTGCTCCGGGCTCTCTTCTTGGGGCTGCCAGCGGGGGGGCTCTTGGCCAAGTCGAGCAGGGTCATCTGCTTCATTTTGGGTTTTTTCGTAGCTCCGCCTTTCTCCTCCTTTTTGGAGGACACCCTTTGTCTGCTCTTACCGGGTGTCTTCTTGCCATCAGATTTCTTATCACTGTGTCTTTTGCTGGATTTTGAGGTTGAGAGAACAGAGGCCCCGCCCTCACCTTTCTTGGGGGTTCCAGAGTTCTTCACCTTAAGTGGCGAGCCATTCATCTTCATCTGCAATATAACAGACGTGTTTGTGTTAGAATACGCAAAGTACATTGAACGAACACTCAATCATTAAAAAAAAACCTCTGTGTGAGTATTTACAAACAGTTTGATTCAAAGTCATAACCACTAATCCAACGGAAAAAATACAATATGGACAGTTCATCCAACTCTTCTGAGCAACTTCTGGTGGCTTCTCTACTCACCAACCACCTGGCCTGTCCAATCAGTCCTAGTCATGATCATAAGTTGTACCACATTCTTTCAAACATTTTGTTGAAGCCATTTTACGATGGATATTATTTGTGGCCAAACCCTGACTGGTGATTTCTCAAAAACTTTCCCAGGTTTGTTTTTAAAAGATTCTTCATCCCTAACGTGTTTGCTTTGATGATGCTTATAACATGTCCCCAAGTAAGACTTGATGAGGTTTCTTCGATATAATGGTTATAACATTTCCCCCAGACAAAATGGGTCCAACCATGAAACACATTTCATACAGTGGACACCTCAACCAATTCTGACATCTGATGACAACCTCTTGGCACTAAACCAGGGCTGCCCAACCCTGTTCCTGGAGATCTACCATCCTGTAAGTTCACTTCAACCCTAATTTATAGTGGTGGGGGAAAAAATTGATTCTGTTCAGTATCCCGATATTTTGCGCACGCAATTATATCGATACCAAAGCGCGAAGTATTGCAATATTTAATTATAAAATTATCTGTTTTACTTTCGGGTTTTCTCCATTGGTTCTCATTTGCGTATTACATCCACAAGGTGGCGCTTGTTGTGCTGCTTTGTTGTCGTGCATTCAACAGCAAATTTAAATGAAAATGGCTTCACCGTCACAATCGGTTGTACACAACGCTCAGTCTTCTTTCATATCGAAAGTGTGGGTAAGATTTGGTTTGGAATGCCAATATTCCCAAATGGATTTTCGTTGATGGCCCTTGCAGCCAAACGGACTGGACTCTAGCAGTACACATTTTTGTTTATTTTTCTCAATTTCAGTGAAACTCTAAATTACTCTTATTTATGATTACTCTCAGGTTCGTGTTACTCTATTGTATTAACCTATTGACACCTAAAACGCCTGCTAAAAACGCCTATAAAAACCTATGTTATTCTAGGATGAATATCCTTATCTCCTGAGGGTATTCTAAAGAAATACTAAGAATTAATAACGTCTACCGAAACCTAAGCCTCTGTAGCACATAGAAACATGAAATATAATTAATTTTAAAGGTAAGAATCACAGGTTTTATTATGTTATTTATTAATTTTGCCATTATTTTATTACTATGTATTATGCTAGTTATTCATTATGCCAGTATTGTATTTATATATTAACATTATTGTATGTTTTATTATCATCAATATCAACAATCATCACCATAATTATATTACTATTTATTATGCTATTTATTCATATGTTGTACCGATTAGTTTCCGTAACCAACATGTCCCAAAGCTCATCGGTAAAAATACGGTTTGCGGGTGAACTGCTTTGCCTTGCGCGTCAGATAATCCTCTACCACCTCCCTCCGAACTCCTCATTATCTTCCAACTCAATGCACTCGCTGTCAAAATCCTCTGTCGTAGCCATTTTCAAAAACAAATGCACGTATATGTCTGATTGATGTGATTTTCAGTGAAAGACGGTACATTTGGGTGGTTACGTCGTCTTTAGAAAACTCCACATGAAACATCTCATGTGTATTTGAATCAATAACAGTGCATTCTATGCTGCGCGCATCATAAGATGGTTGACAAATACAAATTGCTGCGTCGCGCAGCAGCCGGCAGGAGGTTCTGAGTTGCACAATGCAGTAACCAGCGGGAGACGTAATGTTTCTCCGCGCAGTATCCGTCACAAATGTGTTAAAAATATTTTTTTTGTTATGTGCAGGGAGCTCACCATTCATATGAGAGGTCTCCTATTCAGAGAATAATTACCGGTATGTCCTGAATCCTAAATGTTCAAGGACAACATTTCGGCAATACCCTCCTAAGTTTCCGCACTTCAGTTAACGCGTAGAAGAGAATGTTCACAGAATTAAATGTGACATTGCAGTCTTATTTTCCTCATTTTTTGTAATGCCTTTGAATAATATGGGGGACATGAATCGCAATATATCGCAGAATCGAATCGCAATACTTGCAGTATTGCAATATGTTAAGAATCGCAATAATATTGAATCGTGGCCCAAATATCGCAATACTATCGAATC